>JAMWET010004981.1:192500-250330 GCA_024036415.1 Prochilodus magdalenae
CGGTGAGGTTAGTACGGTTCATCGTTCCTGAGTAAGGTAGGGGGGTGTCCCCCATGTCGGACTTCGCTGTGTGGGAGTTTATCGTGGAGTTATACAGAGACCTGATCAGTTCGGAGAAGAGCTGAAGGAGGCAAAGGATTCATGTTTGAGTTCACCTGGCACGGAAAGTCCTAGATGTGAGTACACAAGCTATTCCATTTAGATGGCCTGGTACAGTTAAACTGGGGGGAGAGGGTTCCATTTGTCATGTGAGAAGAATTCTGCATTTGGTGATAAGGGCCTTTTAAATTCAGTTAAATTTTGTTTACCCAGCTATTTTTACAGCACATTTCCTATATGTCTTCCCTGTTAAAAAAGATTTTATACTGGTCCGCATTGCTTTATGTTGGTCTGCTACTGGTTTAGCTGGTCACCAGCATATCATAATTCAAACCACAACACATACTGGTTTTAGTGGTGATCAGTACAATAACGTCCATTACTGCTGACCATCATACCATCACCCAAACTACAATCAACCAATCAATCAATATTTATTTGTGTAGCGCTTTTTACAACCAGCATTGTTTCAAAGCAGCTTTACAGAAAATCAGTTTGTTATAAAGGAAAAGAAACAGTTGTAGGAAAGGGAAACCAGGTCCAAGCCCCCCTTGTGAAAGCCAGAGGCAACGATGGCGAGGGAAAATTCCCTTGAGTAAGGAAAAAACTTTAAGAGGAACCAGGCTCAAGGGTGGCAGTCTGTCCTGTACTGCATTGTTTTTATGTTCTCGTTTTGTTCCATGTGGCACCCTTGTTCTGGAACCCATAGATAGGTCATGATCAGAGCCAGACGCTTGGTCATTTTAAATGTTGTTGTCATGCCGGGTGATGAACTGGAGAAACCGGGCAGGAGACCCACAGTGGAGATGATGCTCAGGTGACTCTACCTGCTCTGGGGGTTCCCATGTAATCACTCCAGAGAAGTGTTATTCCTGTGCTTAACAAAGAAGAGGAAGGAGATAGATAGATACAAAGCGGATTCAAGAAAATTGGGACACTAAACAAATTGTGAATAAAAACTGAATGCAATGATGTGGAGGTGCCAACATCTAATATTTTATTCAGAATAGAACACAAATCACAGATCAAAAGTTTAAACTGAGAGAAGTGATCATTTTTAAAGGGAAAAAATATGTTGTTTATAAAAATTTCATGGCATCAACAAATCCCAAAAAGTGGGGACACAAGGCCATTTTTACCACTGTGTGGCATCCCCCTTCTTCTTACAACACTCAACAGACGTCTGGGGGACAGAGGAGACCAGTTTTTTCAAGTTTAGAAATAGGAATGCTCTCCCATTCATGTCTAATACAGGCCTCTAACTGTTCAAATCGTCTTGGAACCTCTCTTTGTCGCACCTTCCTCTTTATGATGCGCCAAATGTTCTCTATAGGGTGAAAGATCTGGACTGCAGGCTGGCCATTTCAGTACCCGGATCCCTTCTCCTACGTAGCCATGATGTGATTGCTGCTGTGCAGAATGTGGTCTGGCATTATCTTGTTGAAAAATGCAGGGTCTCCCTGAAAGAGAGATGACGTCTAGATGGGGAGCATATGTTGTTCTAGAACCTGAACATAGTTCTCTGCATTAATGGTGCCTTTCCAGACACGCACAAGCTGCCCCATGCCACAAGCACTCATGCAACCCCATACCATCAGTGATGCAGGCTTCTGAACAGGAGGGTTGATAACAACTTGGGTTATCCTTGTCCTCTTCTCTGGGTCAAGATGACATGGCGTGACCCCAGTGTTCCATAAAGAACTTTAAATCGTGACTCATTCTGAACCCAGCAGAACAGTCTTCCATTTTGCCACACTCGAGATTTTTAAAGGCCCCTGGCCCAGTGCAAAACGTATATCTGAGCTTGTGGGCTTGCTTAGAAATGGCTTGTCCTCTTTAGCCACGCACTGTAGAGTTTCAGCTAGGGCAACGGTGGCACAGTTGGATTGTGTTCACACTGAGAACAAATGCTTTCTGGAAGATATCCTGAGCCACTGTTCTGTATCTTCCTTGACACAGTTGCGCGATTTCTGTGGATTGCAGGCGCGTGTAGTGACGTTGGATTAAAAAAAACGGCGCCGAAAGGAGAAAGAAATCCGAGCATAGAGATCAAGAGTTTTCACCAGTAGAGCCACTCTGAACCATGATGTTATATGCACAGCGATTGACGGTTCACACAGCATTCTGCTGAAATACTTTTGATGTTCATGCACGGCTTGATGATGATACACTTAAAAGGTATTTTAGCATATTTTACGGCTGGGTAACCACCATTTTTGGTATTGCTTGCACATATCTCTTTCTCGCGTGCAAACAATGGGTGAGAATATGGAATAGATCCTACTTACCATCTGTAGGCTTGCAGAGGAGACACTGACACTTCATGAGAAGCTCTTTTTAGACGCCAGGAATCATGTTTATCCAATTGACCTAATTAGTGTTAATTGGTCTTCCATGCTGTTCATTATATAGACTCAATTTCTTTTTTCCTCCACTTATTGACTACTGGATGTCCCAGACTTTTTTGGGATTTGTTGACCGCCATGAAATTTATGAAACAACATATTTATTCACTTACAAATGATACATTACTACTCAGTTTAAACTTTTGATCTGTGATTTGTGTTCTATTCTGAATAAAATATTAGATGTTGGCACCTCCACATCATTGCATTCAGTTTTTATTCACAATTTGTTTAATGTCCCAACTTTTTTGGAATCCGGTTTGTACCATGTACTTTAATAGTACAGGCAAACTACTTCACTGGGCTAATGGTGCCCCTCCCCCGTTGAGTCCCCACAATGTCCTTTGAAATGAAAGATTTACACATGGTCCTCACAATACACCTATTGTTAAAAAATGTATTTTTAATGTAAATACAGTGTTTACTTGATGTATTTAATATAGAAATACATTCTACATTCCACAAACATCAGAACCAAGATACACTCTCAAAGGTATTGTCTGATAAACATGACGGCAAGCTTATATAAAATTGGAATAGGCTGTTTGATTGGACTAATGTCTTATGTTTTTGTCAGGTTTTATAGTGGAGACACGTGTAAAGACTAAAACTGTTGTAAAGGCACATTGGTTGGCTGTAAACTAACAGAATCACTGCTGCTACATTCTATAACAAATAAAACATCTTTAATATAAATAAAAAAGCTGTCACTCATGTAACTACTTTGGTGGTCTTTTCTTACAACTATGTATTTTAGCTGCAATGCAGTTGTTAATAAAATAGTCCCCAGATTGTTCACTAGTACGTACGTTATACAAAATACCAGAAAGGGTTGGTGTGTTGTACCTAGGAAAGAGGATCAGGAAAATGTCACATGGCGTCTTTAAAGTTTTTTCGGTATGTTTAGACAGTGGAGACAGCGTCCACTGCAATATTGAAGGCATCAGTTGAACATCTGAAAACTGTGAATCTGTATTTCATTTCCAGACTACTAATGTGCTTTATTAGAAAGGTGTGTCCCCAGTGATCGGACAGTAAGGATCCAGGAGCTTGTAAAGTCCCCCAGGTATATGGATTCTACAAGTGATAGAGTGTGGTTGTATAAGAAGTTATGAGACAAGTGTGTGTGGTGTGTGTATGTGGTATATGAGTAGTTCAGAATGTAATGTGATTTATGTGGTGTAATAGTTTGATGTTGAGTGTTGCACACATAGGAACGAGTGCAACAAGGGGTACGTATTGTATAGTGTTCGTCTTCTAGAGGTAAATTGTATATTACTGAGCTGTGTATGTATAGGAGAGGTGAGCTGTGTGGTCAACCAACAAAAAAATGAGTGTGGTTGTGATATAATAGTAGGAAGGTTGTATGAAAGTGTCTGTGTATTATGAAGAGATTATGGTGATATGAATTTTTGGTAGTAGTGTGTATATAAGCGTAAATGTGAAAGAAGTGTGTGTGTATGAGAGATGTTTGTAGTTTCCATGAGTTGATTAATGTTGTATTGAAATAGGATTATATTTGTTGTATGTGATTGATTATGTGGTACGTATAGAGGATCTGTGTGTATCAATCGAAGTTAATTGTGTATGTATATGAGTGTGAATGAGAGTGTCTGTATGTCTATACGAGTGTTAGATAGCGCAAAAATAAGTAGAGTGTATCTGTGTATATAAGAGTAAGTGAATGATGGAGAAAGTACTAAGCTGTGTGTATTATGATTTGTAGTGTAATAATGAGTGTATGTAAGTGTTTTGTGTGTATGAGAGTTTTGTAAGTGATAATGGGATAGTAATGTAAGTGTATATGTAGATGTAAAAAATAATGAGAGATTAATGTGCCGTGTATGAGTGTATGATAAGAGTTTTGCTTCATAGTGTATTGAGAGAATAAAATATGTGTATGTATATGAGTAGTGAGCATGCAAGAGTGTAGATAGTGTGGGTGAGAGTGTCTGATGTGTATGAAGAGTGATAGTATGTAGATAGGAAGAGTTGAAAAGGTGAATGAGAGTGGTGTGATGAAGAGTGAAAACAATTGTGTATGAGAAGTATTGCTCTGGGTAGTATAAGTAAGTTGGGGATGTATATTTTCATATGAGAAAATGTGCCCTATCGACAAAAAAAAAAAGTGCGAAAGTGATAACAGCAAAGTAAAAATCCTCCCTGTCCTTTGAAGTCTTATATAACTCCTGAAGGAGTTGTAGATCGACAAGACAATCTAGCACAGAAGTTTGTCGCTTTGTGTATGAGTGTATGTGTATGTAGAAGGTGATTTTCTATGTGTGAGGTATAGTGGTGTTAGTTGATTGTGAGTTAGGGTGGCGTGTGTGAGTAGGGGAGGGAAATAAGAAGTGGAGGAAATAGTCCAAGGTCCAAGTAGCCAAAAGAGGCCATCCAAGGGTAGTAATAAAAACGATGTGTGAAAGAGACAATACGTAGAGAAATTAGAAAGAGAATGATATATAGGAAATGAAAAGGACGGAGAGGTAGCAGTAAAAGAGTAGACCTATGTAAGCAGGTAAGCAATGGATTGGACTAGATGAAAGGAAGTTATAATAGTGCCATTCAAAAGTGTATAAGAAATAAGAGAAGCTATGTGTCTATAGATAAGCGTGTATTATAAAGTGTCGCGACTCATGTATGATCATATGATTGCACGATCACTGAAGTAAAGAAAGAAATCGATAGACGATAGTAAAAAAAAAAAAAAACTTTTATGCAGAGTGCAGAAAGAAACTATGTAAGGGAATATGCCTAAGAGTGTGCTTATGAATACTATGAATTAGATAACAGTGAATAGAGAAATGCTGTGTATGGTCATAAAAGAGTCGAGTGATAGCATCTTGCTTTCTGTAATGAGAGTGTGTGTATGTATAAAGAGTGTGAATGAGAGTGTGTGTATGAGAGTGTCTGTGTGTATAAGAGTGTGTGTATGAGAATGTGTGTGTGTGTGTGGGGATGTATATGTGTGTTTATTTTTTTTTGAAGAGTGCAACAAATAAAAGAGGTTGATATAGCCGATATAAGGAAGTCGTGTAGGTATACATTGAAATTACGGTTAATCAAAACATAAGTGAAATTGAGTAGAGTGAATAAGTAAAAAAGTAAAGGTGCTGAATGAGAGTGTGCTACAAAGAAATAAAAAAAAAAGTACGTATAAAACAAGGACATGTGTATGCTATATGGATGATAAAGTTAACAACCACGATGAATAATTATAAAAAGAGAGAGAAAAGATGTAAAATATTATTAAAAAAAAAGAAAGGAAAGTGGAAATGAGAGTGTGTGTAAGGAAACGGACGAGTGTCTGTGAGAGTGTGATAAAGTAGGGATATGAGATGATATGGAGAAAGTCTTTGAGGTGTAATGAGAGGTTTGTGTTTAAAATATGAAGTTGTATGTAGTGTATTTTGTAAGTGTAGAAGTTTGTGTGTAATGAGTGTATGTGTATGAGATTTTTGTGTGAAAATAAAAAAAATGTGTCAGAAAAGAGTGTAATAAAAAGATTAAAAAAAAAGATGGTACAAAAGTATGGTATGTATAATGAGTGTGAAATAAGATGAGTGGTGTATAGTATAAAGTATTAAAAAGTGTGAATAGAAATAAAAAAAAAAGAGTCGTGTGTAAACATGAACCAAAAAAAGTGTCTGGGTGTATATCAGAGATGACAGTGTATGAGAAAAATGTGTGTAGTGTGTATGGGATGATATAATAATGGTGAGAAATAATAGACAGGAAAAAAAAAAAAACAAAAAGTGCCAAAGACGAAGAACCCTACCTTTTTAATCTTTTTTTTTTATTTTTTTTTTTTTTTTCTAAAGGAAGATTTTATAAATTAGATTTATTATAGAGTGGGGGATAGCAAATTCAATTTTTTTGTAAATGCCAGGTTATGACACCAAAAGTAGATTAATTGCGCTGGTGATTGGTGTGTGAAAACATGGTAGTATAGCTATCTGTATAAGAGAGGTGTATTTGAGTATATAATATGGATGTTGAATAAATGGAGATGTAGATGTGTTTTATGAGCGATTATAAATGATATGTGTGTTGAGAAAGCGTGTGTGTGAAGCAGTTGTAAGAGAGTATGAAGATTGAGCAGTTGTGTATTAATTAACTAAAAAAAGAAAGAAAGAGTTAAAATAATCTGTGAATTATGTTATCCTTTATAAATGTGTGCAATCTTTAAATGCCTCATGTTTTAAAAAATTAATTCAACTCTGAAAGAAAAGAAGCATAGGAAAATAAGAGTGAGACATGTAATGAAGTAAAGGTGATGTATGAGAATGTGTACAGAAAGGTCGCAGATTTAAAAAAAAGTGATGTGTTTGACGCAGTAGATGTGTTTATAAAGTTATATGTTTTAATTTAGGAGTGTCCAAAATTAGAAAGAGAGTTGTGTGTAAAAAATTCGGAAACAAGAAACAAATGAGCACGTTAGAATATGTAATTTAAAAAAAACGATGCCTTTACGTAGTCCAGCTATAATATGAAATATATTTGAGAGTTTACACCAGGAAGTGCTATTTATCTTATGAGTGAATATTTGTAAGTAGTTTTGTGTATCGTGTATGAGAGAGTTGTGTGTTATGAGATGCTATGTAAGTAGTTGGTTGTGTTTTTGTGTGTGTGTATGAGAATTTGTGTTTATGAAGATGGTAAATTTTTGATATATTTGTCTGTGTTAGTGTGATATATTGAGAGTGTTTTGTTATGGTTTGTGTTGTGTTGTAAGTGTTATGTGTATAAGTTGTGTTTATAGTATATAAGTATGTTTGGTTGTTTTTTGTTATTGAGGTATATGAATTAAGTGTTTTGTGTTTTTGTATCAGAGTTTTGTGGTGGTAATGTATTTGGTTTAAGAACTATGTATGCCATAAAGAGTGCATGTCGTAATATATGTCATGTTTGCGTTATCAATTGTATTAAAAAAAAACAAGTACTAGCATCACCCAGTTCGCGATTGTATGAGAGTGTTTTGTGTGTGTAAGTGTATGTGTATAAGTGTGTATGTATATAAGTATGTTTGTGTATGAGTATATGAAAGTGTTTTGTGTGTATCAGAGTTTTGTGTGTGTGTGTTTAAGAATGTATGCATATAAGAGTGCATGTGTATAAGTATGTTTGCGTGTGTGTTTTTGGGCAATAGCTGAGACTCAACTGCGAGTGCCTTGAAATAAACAACTGACAGATAGAACTTGTCTCCTGGCTCTATCCTTCGGTGCAAGAAAGTTCAAGTGGTTGTAGAAATTAAAGCGTGATGTTGTGTTATGGTTTTAAAGGTGTTTTTCAGCTCAGCTAGTTTCTGCTGTGAATTTACTAAATGCATTTATAAATCAGCATTATGGTTTTTACTTGTAGGACACTGTGTGCATTGTAGGCATCAATGTTTTGTGCTGGTATAGAAATGGTTGAAAGAATTCAGATTTACACAGTTTCCTTTTACCACAAACATAGTTGATCAGGGCATAAAAGCTTTGATTGGGCAGAGGGTAGTGTTTCAGTGCTGTAGTTCTTGGTCTCTGCTGGGAGAAGAACTGCTGCTTCTGGAACAGCATTCAGTCAGTGCCATGCTGAGGGCCCAAACTAAATCCTTTAGTTATTTTCCTTACCTGGAAAGTACTTTGTAAACTTTTTATCTCTTTCTTCAAAATCTTCTTCAAGTAGATTCACAAGAGAAGGCCGAGGAGGAGTTTGTTATGGAGACCAGGCTTAGATTAGATAAAGTTCCAGAGTGGCAGAGTTGGAGACAAAATGAGTTTTATGTCTAAGTGACTCGCTGTCTGTCCAAATTCACACAGCCTAATGTTAACTTATTATAATTATGAATATAACAAAAATATATAATAAATAACATTTTATTCAGTGTAATAAAGCATAGGTTTAAAGGATGAAAAAATAACATAGGATGAAAAAATATCCCTGATGCTCAGTGTGGTCTCAGAATGTTGGACTTCGCTGTTTACAGATTGTTGCTCCATAAATTATTAGTTATTATTTTATGGCATCATTTAAATTGCCAACTATCCTTTGAATTCAGAAATGGTCCATTTACATGATATTAAATATTTTCTCCATTACCCTTTCATTGTCTTTTTTTTTTTTCGGTAAACTTACATTTTTGCGTAATAGTTTTGTAACAGGATATACAATTTTACTGTTAAAATTCAGTTCAAACCTGTCACAACCTTATTTGTGAAAAGTAATTACTTTATCTTACCAGCAGGGGTCACTGTCCTCCTGTTTACCGCCATCATGAACAGCAGTGCTGAAGATTTGAGTAAGTACAAGTTAAAAACATTCAGACTTTGTTAATAAAAGTCATATTAAAATCACAGGGATTACCTGAGTGATAAAAGTATTTTCATATCACAATACTGAATCCCAGAGATTAAAATATCCCCATACTACATACTCAACCTTTATGGTTTTGGTTTCATAAAAAAAAACTACTTTTATTGATCCCTGCAACAACTGCAATTTTCTGGACCAACCACTGGAGAACCACTAGGTAGATGTAACTAAATCGGACATCTGCAGGGAACAAAGTTAGTTAGACAAGTTGTTACCTAATGGGGTTTAACATCTGTAAGCCATGTGTTGATGTACCCAGACATGTTGCTGTACTAGTTTAATGGTACACACCTGTCGGGTCTTTGCTTATTCAGAAAATGACTGTTACTACAATTCCTGCTTGTTTAATTCAGAGCAGAGGTATTGATTACAGTGTGTCAATCTAGCATTATTCTACTATGGTTGTTTTAGCAGCTAGGCTCTATGCCTTATAAGTGTTCTGCTAAAAACTGTAAGGCTTTCATGTTTGGTTCAAGTTAGTTAGTGACCATTCTTACTGTTGCCAAACAAAACCACTTGAGAGAGTGTAACACATGAACAATAAACCAGATATGTACTTACCAAAAAAATTAAGACTGGAATTGGAATGAGTGGCTTTTAGGGTTTTTTTTCTTCAGGCTTGAACCTACTGTGATACTCAAGATATCGGGTCTTGGTCTGGCCAAGGACTAAACCATTAGATCAACTGCAGGAGGTGATGTGAGTCTATTGATGAATGTAAAGTGAATGCCAGTACCTCATTATGGAAGCATAATTCTATACAACATTGCAAAATCCTTTGGTTAACCATTAGGCCATGTGGGGTGCTAGCCAGTAAACACTGCTGTTGGGGAAGAAACTAAACTGTATGTTGGTCCACTGTTGAGCATTTTTATATTTTCAGTCTATTGTTTGTTTGTTTGTTAGGGTAGGGTGCAGTAGGTATAGTGCATCAGATGAAATCTGTTCAGCAGTTTGACTACTTGTGGGAAGAAATGTTTATCACTTTGGATGGTCCGGAAGCTCTGTAGTCTGTTTTCAGATGAAAGGGTTGAAAACTTTTGGCACATATAAGCTAAGCTAAGCTACGAAGGGGCAGTCGTGGGCTGGAGGTTAGGGAACCAGCCTTGTTACCGGAGGGTCGCCGGTTCGATTCCCTGAGTCTACAGTAACGACTGAGGTGCCCTTGAGCAAGGCACCTAACCCCTAACTGCTCCCCGGGCGCCGTGGATAGGGCTGCCCACCGCTCCGGGTAAGTGTGCTTACTGCCCCCTAGTGTGTTCACTAGTGAGTGTGTTTGTGGTGTTTCACTTCACGGATGGTTTAAATACAGAAAAAACAAGGGACATTGATTGAGACTTAAAACAAGGGATTTAAGTCTTAATCAATGTATTGATGCAGACTGGTTCAACAAGTAATGGTCTGTAGAGCATAGAACATAGAGCTTCAAAAACCTAGATTCCTAAACCCTAGCCTTAATGAGGAAAAGGTGATGAGCAGAATCACATATGGGGGTTTTGCCTTTGGAAAGTGGGTGGCATAGTCAACTAACACTAGGATTTGTGACATGTTTGACAAAGAGTTTCCCTTTCAATATTCACAACAATCCCTTTCCTAAACTCTTGAACACATGTATTGTAAAAGGCAAGGGCTGTAGTGTTGAGGGAAGCAGTTTTTAAGGGAAGGTGTGGCAACGTTATTGACCTCATGGGTTAGGTGCTTCGCCTAAAGACACTTCAGTCATGTCTGTTCAGTTTAACCAAACTGGCGAACCTCCGGTCAAAAGGCTGGTTCCCTAACCTCCAGCCCAGAACTGTAGTATGGATTGCTCTTATACGTTGTGTCTAATTACTCTGTTTCCACAGCAAACATCACTTATGACCCTTGCAATGACCCCAGAGTTCTTGACGATGAGTGGAGAAAACCAGACAGCTTGTTCTATACCACTACTCCTGGTCTAGATGACACTCTTGTTGAATGGAACGGCTGGTATCGGCTGTATCTTCAGGGGAAAAGTGCTCAGATTCCTGAATCTGATTGGTGTGCAAGCTACATGTTATGTGGTGGTTACACGCCACTTTTCCTGGGTGGATCTCATCCCCTTGAACAAGATGGCATTGTCACTCGAGACATCTATGGATCCAACGGTTATGTGGCTGATGGACGACAGTGCAGGTCACAAAGATCAAACCCAGTGCAAGTCAAAGCCTGCCCAGGGAATTACTACGTCTACAGACTCGTCAAGCCAGCTGTATCAATTCCAAAGCCCACGTACTGTGCAGGTGTGTCAGTAATGAACCTTTCATAATTGACTAAGTAACTGAAATGATCAATGTGTTGTTGCAAACTTGATTTAATGATGCAGGTTTTTTTTTCACTATAACAGTTTCTTTCCTGAAATTGTCATTGCACAACTACCATAGTTAACACTCTCAAGTTGACCGTGTCGCATGTGACATCAGATGACGTTAGACATGAAAGAATAGATATTGCAGGAACACTGCACACTAGATACTTCTGGCCAAGAAGGCAGTGTTATTCTGTCAGCATGTCAGAAACACAGCTTCCAACTGGTCCCCAATTCAGGATCAGAATGGATGGCTAAGAGCCAACAACCAATGCCCCAACACTACCCTTCCAGATAAAACATAGGTCTCTAGCATGCAGCATGCAGCATCCAAGCATCTAGTATCCAATATATTCACAATGTAAAAGGACCTTCAATATTGCATGACGTCATTGTTGACCTTAGAAAGAGTTAAATGATAGAGAGACCATAGAGAGACTATGACTTTAATCAGACTCTCACACTCTCCATAGTTACCAAGGTGGTTGATCAACGAGACGTACTGCTCCTGCACATTTTACATGTGTCTTACTGTTTATGAACATATTGTAATAGGTGGATTAATAGATCTCTTTACTTTATCTATTACAATATGTGCATAAACAGTAACACACATGCAAACTCTTTGCACCTGTTTATCATCTTTAATGACTGCACTGGAGAAGTAGCCTGGCAGTGTTTCAGTATATTGTACATACTAGTATCGGTATAATGACAAAGTTTGATTGAATTGAAATGCAGTCCAAGTGGGCTCTTTAAGGCATTATGTTATCTTTAGACTGAACTACTGCAACTCACTCCTGGTTTGATCCAGAATACAAAAAAACCTTTGCTGGGTTCCTGCAGCAGACCAGCCTTTACTAGGTACACTAACTGGACAGTACTTTTCTAAATAGACAAATTATTTACAAATCAGTTAAAGTAACTTTGAGTTCAAGGGTCTGCTAAATGCTTCAAATGTACTGTTATATAACTCTATATTCAACATGTTAATATTTTGATACTTTCCACTGCTGTCCCATTAGTTCATTTCAGTGCTCCCACTTATGATCCCTGTGATAACTACACCTATCTGGACCAAACCTGGAGAGGCCATAATGCAACTGGAACTTACACCTGTGACAAAGACTTTAACTGGACTGGTTGGTACCGGTTGATGTACAATGGGATGAACATCCATATGCCAGAGAGCTGCGTTGATGAAAATAAGTGTGGTACGATAACCCCTCTATGGCTAAATGGCTCTCACCCTCAGATAGAGGATGGAATCGTCACCCGCCAGATTTGTGGAAAGTTAGGAAGTGACTGCTGTTATTACAGATCTGTCCCAATTCAAGTTAAAGCATGTCTGGGAAACTACTATGTCTACAAGTTTGTCAGGCCGATGTTATTCTGTAGTGCTTACTGTGCAGGTACGTTTATTGTTTTATAAGCTTCAGATGTTTGTGATTGTCTTATGTGGTACAAGCACTGAATCAGATGTACTTCTTTGTTTTATGCCACTCTTTTAGATGTGGGCACCATAACATCAATCTCTACCACAACCACAGGTAAGATGCCAGAGTGATTGTTTTACCTTCTATAGAACTTACTAAACAGAGCAGCATGGTGCAATTTGAAAATAATACATAATTTGATGTTTTTTTTTATTAAATGTTCACAATGGCCATTTCACAGTCACTTAAAAATGTTTTTTTAATAATTATATTACTTTTATTTTGATCTCTAAACAATGTCTATGTTCTGTTCAGAACAACAAAAATATATATAATTATAAATATGAAGATTTTTATTGATTAATCAACAATATGCAGTGTAAGTAGCAAAGTCTTGTGCTAAGAATATTTGAGAAATTTAAAATACATAAATTTTTTTTAAATGCATCCAAATAGAATTTTGCCATTACTATTTAGACAAACTGCTGATTAAATCAAGGCTTACCACTACTAATATTTTAAGTTTATAAAAGAGAGATTCTGCATCAATATCAGATAAAAACATTTTACCAATGTTATACAGAGCAAATAGTTTAGTAGAGAAATATGAGTAAGCAGAATCGGGGTATAGGTAAACTTTTGGCCTATGTCTACTACTCGTATATTCACATTTTGAAAAAGGATTCATGAAAGGTGTTTCTGTATTTTTTATTTTAGCTCAAATGTCCACAGTGTCCACTTCAGAAAACATGACTTTTGACCCCTGCAACGTCTTCACTGTTGTTAATGATACCTGGAGATCAGTCTTCACCAGCTACAGCAGCTATGATGACACGCTTGTTGTATGGAGCGGCTGGTATCGGCTGTATCTTCATGGGAAAAGTGCTCAGCTTCCTGAGTGTGTTTTTTATTCAAGCTATACGGCCTGTGGTGGCTTTACTTCACTTTTCCTTGGAGGACCTCATCCACTCATTAAGGATGGCATTGTCACCCGAGAGATCTGTGGAATCAATGCTCAATACAGTTACTACAAATCCAACCCAATTCAGGTAAAAGCCTGTCCAGGAAAGTACTACGTCTACCGACTCGTCAAGCCAGCGGTATTACTCCCAGTGCCCACATACTGCGCAGGTAAATTGTGCTGTTCCCTATATTAACTCCCTATACACAATGATTTATTTGGTGTTACAATGCAAATGATTAATGGTTTGAAAATGATTGACCAATTTTGCATTAAATAGAGACAAAGGAAAAGCCATGTAACAGTCTTATAACAAACGTAACCCATGCATTAGCTAGTACAATGCTTTCAAAAAATGAAAATCTTTTAATATAACAGGAAATGGCACTTAAACAACAGTGACAACTTTTGAGGTATTTTTCTCTCATTCATTCAATAAAAAAAACTAGGGACACAAATTTTTAGGATATCACTAAATCGTTTTTTTTTTTGTATTCTATTACCACTTGAAAAAGAGAACATGATTATACATATAAATTAGCCTCAGTAACATTTTGTTCTTAAATGTTTGTCCAGTCTTGGTAATGGAGGCTGGTTTCAAGAAAGAAAGAATTTATGATGCAGTTCCCTCCTTCCCATTGTGAATATTTTGGTGAACTTGTGGTGTTTTGGGTTTGCTCTGGACATCATTGTTGTGGTTGTTGTTGTTATCATGGTCTGTCTATATTAAAAGTCCATTAAAGTTAACTAAAAGTTAAGTAATGTTAATTAAAACAAATAAAGTAAGTACAGATGTTCTGTATTTAAAATACTGTCTGTTATATATTTATCTTTTGAAATGTTTGCGTTACAGTTGCTTTCAACACTCCCAGTTATGATCCCTGCAATAACTACCATTCTCTGGATCAGCCCTGGAGAGGCACTAATGCAACTGGGCTTGGGATCTGTGACCATAGCTTCAACTGGATTGGCTGGTACCGGCTGCTGTACTATGGGATGAACATCCGTATGCCAGAGAGCTGCATTTATAGATCCAGATGTGGTACTGATATCAGTCTGTGGCTGAATGGATCTCACCCTCAGATAGAGGATGGAATAGTCACTCGTGGGGTCTGTGGGAGCTCAGGAAGTGACTGCTGTTATTACAGATCCACCCCAATTCGAGTCAAAGCCTGTCCAGGAGACTACTACGTCTATGAGTTCGTCAGGCCGACCGTCTGTAATTCAGCTTACTGTGCAGGTATTCTGTTGCTTTTATAACCATGTACTTTTAAAGATTTCAATTACTGCATATTAGACCTTCATGTCTGTATTTATATATCCTTTCTTCAGATGTGAATGCTGTCACTATGGCCAGTGCCCCAACGACTGCCACCAATGATTCAGGAACAAGTATAACCTCTAGTAAGTTTCCAGTTGACCGCTTGACATTTCAGCTGCTGGATATGGTCTAAATTGATTTCCTGGTTTCTTTTTATCTCAAACATGTATTTTGTGGATGATACACAAATGCTTACAAGTGATACAGAAACTGAATCAAATACAGCTATCGTAGTTTACAGTAGGTCATCCGGTGGGATGATGGTGGGAAGATAATTGCACAAAATAAAAAAGTTAAAGCTGATGTCCATTTAAACCGAATTATAAATGAAAAATGGCAATAAATGTGATAAACAGCTTGGCAGTTTTGTGGAATGTCGAGTGAGCCAGACCCAATAAAACTGTTCATGAAACAGTAACAAATTACCAAATCCTTCCTGATCTCTTTATCTTTACCACCATTTATCTGAAAGGTCCATTCTGAATGAGCAAATGAATATCACCACTAAAATTAGACAGTCAGATTAAAATTAGTCAGTGTTGGAGCACTTTGAAAATCTTTATTAATCTTTACTTTGAAAATCTTTAATCTTTATGGGTGTTCGTGTAAAGCCTGAAGAACAAATCAGACACTTGCAGACAAAATTAAGAGTGTGACCCATATTAACAGAACGTGTAGACAAAGATGTAATCCAGAGACAGAAAGAAACAGTCCTGCAAACATTGGGCAAGGCAAAAAAGAGGTCAAACAAACCAGGGTCAGAAGCCAGAACACTTCAGACCCACGAACACCACCAAAGGGCCAATCGAAAAACAGTCAAAAACAAAGCAGGTAAATACACTGAAAAAAAAGCAGGTGAAACAGGTACAGTGTATAGTATCTAGGTAAGGCGGAACAGGGAAGTGGACTGGGATTGGCTGAGATGGCATGTGTTTAGGAATCATGTGATCTTGTGTACGATCCTGGGTAGTGTAGTTCATAGACTCAACAAGGAAGCCAGCGAAATGGAGTAGTGAGTTCTACAGAGTGTGTCAACAGGAAGTGAGACTGCTTGATTTTAAATAAATAATATTTTAGCTTAGTGACACTGGTGCACCCCTGGGAGGAAGACTTAATCGAAATGTCAAAGAGCAGAAGAAACAGTTCTTCAAATTGATAGAGAATGTTTCTGAAAAAGCTTCTGCCAGAATTTCGATGTCTGGTATATAGAACCCTTTTCAAAAGGGTCCACAGTCGTCCTTCAGCTGTAGACTTCCCATTTCTTAATGCTGAAAATGCTTCAATCAGCAAGGGTTCTTTGAGTGTTCATGGTTCCAAATACAGTGACATCCCAAAAGCCATGGGATAGCAGAATGTAAACTGATGAAGTGGTGTTACTTCAGGGGATGACTTGGGAACACCCACACCTGTGTAAGGCACCACACACATAGCCCTCAGGTCACAGCACGTTCTTTAGCTTCCATGGGATAGGAGAGCAGGAGGCCCACAAGTGCCTCTGTTAACACCACAACACCAGACACAGCACCTCATCTGGGCTTGTGAGGTTGCTAACTATACTAGCAAGTTCTAACGTATCACGGCACCAGTTGTTTTGGACTGATGGTAGTGTTTGTGTGTGGTGCGGACACCGTGAAGCCATGAACCCCACTTGTCAGCAAGGCACTGTGCAGACTGGTGGTGGTTCCATTCTGGTGTGGGATCTGTTCTCATGGCACCTAAAGACATCATTGACCGGTACTTGCTTCATTACTACTTGGGGACAATTCTCAGCCCTTCATGGATTTTATGTACCCCCACAATGGTGGGATATTCCAGCAAGATAATGCACCATGCCATTGGGCCCAAGTTGTCTAGAATTAGTTTGAGGAGAGTACCAAAGAATTGTGTGGTTTGCTTGTTTGCTTAAAGTGAGCCTAATTGAGGTATTCCACTATCATGCCTTGTTTGAATGCAGATAATTCACATCATGAACACACTGGGCAATGTTCAACCTCATTCACAAGGAAACACATTACAACTTATACATGGGTGGGCATTCCTAAGTCGCTTTCTTCATAATCTATTTATACACTGCTGTCCCATTACTGTTGGTACGTCAGTGTATAACTATTTCCTTTGGTAAGGAGGGGAGATATTTTTTCTGATGTGATGAAACATTGTATGACTTCAGGCCATTTATTTTACTTCCAAACATGTTGATAAATTGATTACCTGGTCTGTGTCTTTGAATCTTCCATTTGTAGTGGATGGAATAGCAATAATCTTTTCGAATAGAATGACTGTAACTATAATTAATTTGTTTTTATAGCAGGCACGCCAGAAAACAACATATCGGACCCCTGCAATGTCTCCAGTGTTCTTGATCATTACTGGAGATCGGTTGATGCCAATTACAATGGTTTTGATGACACGCTTGTTGAATGGAGTGGCTGGTATCGGCTGTATCTTCAAGGAAAAAGTGCTCAGCTTCCTGAATCTGATTGGTGTTGGAGCTCTACTGCTTGTGGTGGTTACACTGCACTTTTCCTTGTTGGGCCTCATCCTCTACCACAGGAGGGCATTGTCACCCGGGAAATCTATGGAACTTACGGCAGTGTGACTAATAGCAGACAGTGCCATTACTACAGATCAAACCCGATCCAGCTCAAAGCCTGCCCGGGAAATTACTACGTCTACAGGCTTGTCAGGCCAGCTTTATCAGTTCCAATGCCCACATACTGTGCAGGTAAAGTCTGCTGTTTCCTGTATTGTACACAATCATTTGTTTAAAGGACATTATCAGTGTTATGAGGAAAGGATTCATATTATGTAAGTAATTGAGGAATTCTGCAATAAGTCGAAGGCTCATATTTAACCCTCCCACATCAAAAGTAACTTATTTAGTAGGAAGTAAAATAATACTTAACACTGAATTGCATTTTTTTCTTGTTTATTGAGTTTCTAGTCAAAACTATCAGGGACAAATTATCAGTATTTCATTAGATCAGTTTTATATTTGTGCACCCTATCGCTATTTAAACGGTTTCACTATCAATCCTTTAGAAGAACAATTCTAAAGGAACTGCTCCATTTTCCAGTGTGAAAAACGAACTATAAATAGTAACAAGCTTCAGTTTTTTTTCCATTTTGCTGTTAAGACTTTTTTCATTTCCCAAAAAAGGATTATCAGCAAACCTATGAAACATTAATAAAACGAGTTGCAGAAAACATGTATTGCTTTAAGTCCCTGTCTGCTTTTTATATTTATATTACTTTTTTATTTTCATGATTCTATTCTGTAAAGAGATTTTTTTTATTATTGTTTCCTTGTGTTGGGTCTATTTTACGTCAGATCCACTAAAGAATCAATCATCAAGTTGTTTATGTTGCCTAACTTGATAAAGTGAATGTGTTCCTGTGAGAATTAATAGTCACAAGCGTATCTGTGCTTCATCAAGATTCTTTTTCAAAAGTCAATATAAGTCGATATTGAATGTTCTAGAACATAAGCAGTAAAATAAGTGCTTCTTAAGACTATGTAGATCAGGGGTGTTCCATCCTGGTCTTGGAGACTAGACTAGGATGAAGAACCATTGTTCTATATTGTTATCAGCATCATTAACTGTGTGTTTCAATGAAGTTTGTTATAATTAAGGTAACAAAAATGTAAATACATAAAGTCATTAATAATTCAGTTAACTATTATTTTATTTATCTTTTCTTATGTTTGCTTAACAGTTGTTTTCAACACTCTCAGTAATGATCCCTGCAATAAATACACCCCCCTGGATCAACCCTGGAGAGCCACTAATGCAACAGGATTGAACATCTGTGACAGCAACTTCAACTGGAATGGCTGGTACCGGCTGCTGTACTACGGGATGAACATCCATATGCCTGAGAGCTGTGTTGAGGTATCCAGATGTGGTACATATTACACTCTGTGGCTGAATGGGTCTCACCCTCAGATAGAGGATGGAATAGTCACTCGTGGAGTCTGTGCCAGGTCTGGAAGTGACTGCTGTTACTACAGAGTCAGGCCTGTTCGAGTCAAGGCATGTCCAGGAAACTATTATGTTTATGAGTTTGTCAGGCCAACCATCTGCAATGCAGCTTACTGTGCAGGTACTGTGTTACTTTTAAAGGCATCTATTATTAAAGACTTCATATGCTGCTTATTAGGCCTTCATATCTGTATTTATATGTCCTTTGTTT
This sequence comes from Prochilodus magdalenae, assembly GCA_024036415.1. Lineage (NCBI taxonomy): Eukaryota > Metazoa > Chordata > Actinopteri > Characiformes > Prochilodontidae > Prochilodus > Prochilodus magdalenae. The sequence continues at coordinate 211,597 of JAMWET010004981.1, forward strand.
AGATGTGAATGTTGTCACTCCAACCACTGCCCCAACAACTACAGCCAATGATTTAGGAGCATCCATAATCACTAGTAAGTTTCTAATGGACCCCTCAATGTTTTAGCTTTGGAATATTTTTTTAAGTTGAGTTAAGTTGAAATCCTTAATTCTTTTTTTCTAAGTAAACATGTATTGTGTGGATGTTAGGCAAATGCTTACAGATGAAGGAGAAACTGAAGCCATTTCAGGTTTTTTTTAGAATGCTGCTGCTGTAAAAGTTCATGAGCCTACCTAATAAGAGTGTTCATGAACCTTCCCTATATATATGCACTGTGTATATAAATTAGGAAGAAATTATAGACATCAAGTCATTCATTTGGCCTGTTTGCAAACATGTTAATATAATAAAAATAATGAGTCACCGAGCATGTGCTACAGTGCAGTGAATGTCTCGTTCTATGTGTGGAAAACAGCTCCAAAGTAGATGTTAATGATTGGCTAAAAGGAGTGACTGCATTTGGGCTTGGCCAAAGACCATAGTGTGAAGGAAGTAGCTGAATCAGCAGGTGTATAGAAGCATACAGTCATACAAGTCTACCAGCAATGGCTAAAATCCCAGTCTACAGGAAACTATCCTTGGATTTATGCCAGGGAAGGCATCCACCAAATCTGGCCCAAATGCACAGTTCTTTGACGTTAGAGTGTCTGGACATTCAGAAACCTCTCCAGTCCATGCCAAATCAACTCACAGCTGTTATTCATGTTTGTGGAGGTTTTACATGCTATTGCTAAGTATGTTTCAGCCACAGGTGACACATTTTTGTAACTGGAAGTTCTGTGACTATAATTCATTTATTTTCCTAGCAGGCAGTCCAGCAAACATCAGTTTTGATCCTTGCAATGTCTTCAGTGTTCTTGATAATTACTGGAGATCAGTCTACACCAGCTACAGTGGATATGATGACACTCTTGTTGAATGGAGCGGCTGGTATCGTCTGTACCTTCAGGGAAACAGTGCTCAGCTTCCTGAATCTGATTGGTTTTGTAGTTTTGTGACGTGTGGTGGTTACACAACACTTTCCCTTGGAGGATCTCATCCTCTTCCACAGGACGGCATCGTCACCCGAGAAATTTATGGAACTTACGGCAGTGTGCCTAATAGCAAACTGTGCCATTACTACAGATCAAACCCAATCCAGGTCAAAGCCTGCCCAGGAAATTACTACGTCTACAGACTCGTCAAGCCAGTGATATCACTACCAATGCCCACATACAGTGCAGGTAAGCAGTTTCCTTCACTGTCTTTTCACATTGACTTGTATAGATTGGTAGTATTATAAGGCAAATAAATGACAAATGTTGCATGAATATGTAGAAGCTGCAAATAAATGTTTATAAAAATGCACATTTTCAGAACAGTAATGTGTATATTACTGGAAAAGTCATAGAATTTGGCCATGTGTACTCGTATATATGATAGTAAGCAAATTCCATTCAAAACAGCCATTAAGTAAAAGTCAGTCAACAACTAAATTAAATATTCCAGATTAAGCACAAGGAACCAATGTAATCATAAGCAATTCCTGTTCTTCTCTTATAGTTTATTAAAAAAGATTAGAGAATGCAGAGGAAGCAATCTCAGACCACCCAAGTCACCTTTATTACACAATCTTCTCAGATTCTGCAGGGTTCTATATCAGTTCTATAGGACTGTACTCTGACCTGCTGACTTCTGGCCTAGTTTTAATGTTATTGGTGAATACAGCCCGAGTTTCTTTACAGGAGTTATTCCCAGCTGCAGTGTCAAGTAGGCAAGGGAAAATTATAATGGTTGAGAAAGCACAATTGCCTTCATACAACTGATCTGCTGGTTAATCAGAGAGTAGGATCTTACAAATGTTTACAAATTGCTTATAGATTGTGTGTAAATGACAAAACTAAAAAGGATGTTTGCTAATGATTTTGCAAGGCCACAAATAAAGTCAACTTATCAATACATGACTGTTACTAAACACTCATAATTGACCTAGAGTTATAGTTTACAAAGGGCTACCTACATTACTACATTTACTTGTCAGTAAATTGTTAAGATACAGACCTTTTAACATGTTACCCAAATTATTGTTTTGTAAAAAGTGTATCAACTTCAAGCAAGCCAAAACTTGCAAATTTTGATCACTGTTTAGTCTAGTTTCATTAAAGAATCTTTTAATTTGATGGGTCATTTCTGCCTCTGTTCACCACTACACTGGACTTGAAATGAAGCAGTGAATTTGTTATTTGACAGTGATGATTACCTACATATGTTTTACTTTTTCATTTATAGTACATTTAACAAACAAATGTGCAAAAAAAGAAGTGAATAGTATTTAGCATTTTGTTAGTGTTTTCACAATGTCCGTGTGTAAATAAAGTCCCTCATATCTAGAATTAAATGTTTCCTAGTGAAAACATAACTTGTCCCGTGTAAATTAAATTTCAGAGATAAAAAAATAGAAAACTAGCTAAAACTGGCTTAAAAACACAAACTCAAGCTAAAACAAGGCTAAATATATGTTAATGTAACTACTGTACAAAATGCTGCTCTGTTTATGAGAATTTTTTCTTTATTCCTTTGGGGTTTTTTGTTTTTGCTTCTTTTGGCTTATGACCAGAGCTTCAAGTTTGAAGTTGGTTCAAAATGTATTTTCAACTTTAAACCAGTTCAGTAGAATGATTAATTTAACTGATAAATTCACTATTTGATCATTAATAGTTATCATAAATAATTAAAAAAGATGTTTTCATTACAGTTGCTTTTGATGCTCCCAGTTATGATCCTTGCATTATTTACACCTCTCTGGATCAACCTTGGAGAGGCACTAATGCTGCTGGAGGGTGGAACTGTGACAATAACTTCAACTGGAATGGCTGGTACCGGCTGTTGTACCATGGGATGAACATCCGTATGCCAGAGAGCTGTGTAAATGAATACAGATGTGGTACTTATATCCCTCTGTGGCTGAATGGATCTCACCCTCAGATAGAGGACGGGATAGTCACTCGTAGAGTCTGTGGGAGCTCAGGAAGTGACTGCTGTTACAACAAAGTCATCCCAATTCAAGTCAAAGCTTGTCCAGGAAACTATTATGTCTATGAGTTCAGGCCAACCTTCTGTTATGCTGCTTACTGTGCAGGTACTAGTATTTTATAAGGTTTACATTTTCGTTTCATGTCCCCTCTTCAGGTTTCAGCAACAGAGCTACTCCAGATTCAAATTTTTGAGTAGTGCCCTGAATATAGTAATACAGAAAGTAAAGGCTTATGAAGTAAAGAATGTCAGGCACACTCTTTGTTGGTTTTATTTGGCTTACACTGGCTTGCCTAGTTTTAGATAAAGGCAGGTGCTATATGTACATTAAACACCATTATTTAAATAAAATTATAACTTAGCTTTAGATATTTTAGATATCTGTTATAGTATAGTCTATAAATATTTTTTGATGACTTAAAATAGTATAACATAGAGCTTTTTTTGGTTATGACTGTTGTTTGTCTTGCTTAGGCTATGCAAACATTCATATTTTATGATTTAGCAATTATTATGTTGTGAAAAGTTTTCATTGCGTGCAAACAATATAATTGATAATAATAAGAGAATTATATAATGTAAGAAATTAATGTTTATAATGTTTCTTTAGATTGTAATGTTTTAGTTAGTTCTTTTTTTTTTATTTAATGTTTAGTTTAGAAATCCTATTCATACTAAGCATTCTTAATAAAATATTGGATTTTATTCTGTATTCCATATACAGTACAAAAACATTGTCAAATATCATTGCTGTCCAAAGAAAAAGATCTCAATTTTTGTTAGTTTTTAGTTTTATGCACCATTTGAACACAGCAGCTCCTTTTTACGCTGTATGAAAATTTCTTGATGAATTGACCAACAGAAATGACCCCTTGGGCAAAAAGTCTGGTTCCATTGACTTACATTAAATTTAAATTGTGTTATTGCTCTCTCCTGTAAAGTTGTCATATTGGGGATACTTGTTTTTCTTTGGACAGCAATTAAAAACATAAAGCATAAGAAGTTTTTGTATTTTTCATCATTTATATTGAATTATTTTCTATTTAATGTTCAATCTCTCTTTTTCAGATATAAACACCATCATACCAGCCTCTACCACAACCACAGCCATTACCACAATACTAAGCACCAATCCAAGTAGGTTTCCAGAAGAAAAACTGCCAACTAGGGTTCAGATTAGTATAGTATTGTTCACCCTCACCATTACATAATAACTTGCTTGCTTTGTTGAGTCTGTTGTGACACTGTCTTCATTTTGTTTTAGGCATAACTAGTTTAATTCCTGCTGATGAAATAACAGGTCTGTCACAGAATTTTCATTTTATTTCAACTGACTGAACACACCAAAAATGTCTGTTGCCTCATACATATCAATACAAAAATCTGAAGGGCTTTATTTACAGTAACAACTATTCTAAATATTAAGCTCGTAAAGGGAATTATCTGGTACATCCTTTGCACATACATACTAAGTTACATAATTAAACATCCAGGTACATACAGCTGTACTTGCAGCAGGTAAGTATAGTTTAGGTGTACATAACGTGTGCTAATTACTTGTGTGCTGCAGTGGTGCTTAGAACTGAATTGTAAATGTGTAGTACAAGTAATTTACCAGTTCAGTATAGAACTACAGAGTAATTAATGTGGGAAATATCAAGTGTATTTCAGCTTTTAATTTTTCTGAATTTAATTACATACATGCATATGTGATGAAGAAGTACAGTAAGATAAAGTACATACACTCCAGCACAGCATCTGATGTCATATTAACTGACAAGCTGACAAGTCCTCTGTAATACTGTTAATGCTGTAAAATGAATTGTAGATTGTACAAAGTAGTTATCAATTTACTAAACTTACTAAACTTTGTCATTCAGACTATACAACCAGTAGTGCACAGCTGAACACAATGATCTTTGGTCATTTCATCTTAAATATAAAAAGTGATCTGTGAAAAAAAAATAACTTTAAGGTTACAAATTAATTTATAAAGATCACACAATTTCATGTCAAATTCTTTCTGGGGCCAAGTTCAAAAGGACACTTATTCTTTTTGTGAGGTTATAAATATATCCGGAATGTTATAAGTATTCGCCATCACCATTTCATAGTAATTTTACCATAATTACAATGATCTCCTACTCCTATCCTTCTACTGTTGAAACAACAGTTATATTCTAAACAGTATTTCCTTCTGGTAAAAGTATTCAAATTAATGTATTGTCTTTATTAGCATTTTTGGTACATGGAAAAGAAGTCATTCTTTAAATATAGTAGTAAATATACAATATGACTTATCTGTGCATCCTACTAAAATATTAATGTAAAATTTCTGTATTGGTATTAAATCATATGCTGTGAAATAATAAAAAGCTTGATGACTTTCTGTTTAAAGTTTGCTATTTTTGAAAGTGTCTTTAGGAAATTATTAAAAGTGTCCTAAACGGAACTTCAACAAGTTTCACACAAGAACAAAATTCTCACTGCTTTATGTTCCGATTTCAACAGGTATGTATGTATAGTTTAATGAATGCTCTCTTTTTCAGATATGAGCACCATAATGTCAGTATCTACCACAACTACAGCGATTAGCACCGAACTGACCACCACTCCAAGTAGGTTTCCAGAGGAATTCTTAACATTTACTTTTCCATTATTTATTTAAACATTATTGTCAAGTTCACCATGATTTCATGATAATTGACCTGTATTTTGTTTTGTTAAGTCTGTAGTGACATTGGCTTGTCTTGTTTTAGGCATAACTAGTGTTACTTCTGCTGCAGAAACAGGTACATTCATTAACTTACACTTTATTTTATTCTATTGAATATACTGACCTTGTAAAAAAGTTTTTACTTTTAAAGTTTTACTTAGCGTAGCAGCTAATGATTTGTTCACATACTGTGTGAGTGACCTGGAGGCCTAAAAGAACGTATCTTTGGAAAATTTCATACAAAGTATCTGAAGTATAGCAGCTCCTGTTTGTGGTAATGACTGACACCAATGACTGTATACTCTAAGAGGTGCAGAAAACAATTAAGAATTTAAGACATTAAGAATTAATTTCTCTTTTTATCGTCAGTATAATGAATGGACTTTTTACATTGAGTGGTGTATGAGTGGTGAATTTACATTGGGCAAGCATGCTGAATCTGACCAGATTCAGTTAGACTGAACACCCATACATTGCCATTAGGATTAAGTGAAAAGCTGGTAAACTCACCAATCAAAAAAATAAGTCCCCTGTAACATACCTAATAGCGAGAAATTTCTCCATGAGCACCAGTAACAGCTGTGACTGGATTTGGCCTGGACTGGACATGTTTTTGGACGTAGGCCACATCAATGTTCAAACACTCTTGCAGTACTCAGCAAGATGTGGGTCACATCTGCACCAGATTAGGGCCTCTGCTGTATCCCAGCCAGCAGTGGACCAGGTCTACTTCTGGCTCACATGCTGTTTACCTGTAGGCAGCACTGCCAAATCTGTGCCAATAGTGGACCAGATAGGTTTTGGGACAGGTGGGCCAAATGCATGTTTGAAATATTCCCAGTGCCGACAGTGGGCCACAAGGCCATATCTTTTGCCAGATGTGTGGCACATCAGCATGTTATCTGGGACACTGGCATACCTGCTAATGAAGTTAGCCTTAGCTACAAGGCTAACTGTTACTGTATGCAACCTAAGTAACTTGCTCATTCTTTTTAGATGTGAGGACCACACCAGACACCATGCCAGCAGAGACAATTAGCACTGAACTAACAATGACTCCGAGTTTAGTCTCAGAGGAACTTTGTAAGTTACTTTATGGACTTGGTCAGCTCTCTCTGTTCAGGTTCAGATTAGTATGTCTGACATTTGTATGACATTTTTTTTTTTTTTTGCAATTTTTGTAATAGGCTTACAATCGTAAGTACTGTAACTGTAAATTAACTATGAATATTGGTGTAATAGAGTGATGATATACTGTAATATCTATACAATTAGTTATTGTAATTCCAGACATGCTCTTATTTTGTTGACTCTGTTGTGATGTTGGTTTGTCTTGTTTTAGCAGCATCTACTGCAGCCACCTCTGCTGATACAACAGGTATGTTAAACCTCTTTCAGTGGATTTAGTGATGATTTTAAGCAAAAACAGCCACAATATATTCAATGTAATTATTTAATATCTGACTTCATTATTTTATTTCGCTCAGTTGTTTGTAGTATTGGCCTTTATTTCCTTACATAAAAGTCTCTGTGCATTTGAAGTCTGTTTAAGGAGACTTAAAAACTAGTCAGACCTTTTACACAGGAGAGTAACCTGTGTGCTTGGGAGGCAGATCTGCAGTGGCAAGCAGATTTGTGTTATTTGAAAGCGATCATAATGTCAACATGTATATACATGGTATGTGTAAAGAGTTATAAATATCAGAACAACAAAACTGAAATATACTCTACTACTAGCATACCATCCTAATAACGTTAGCATTAGCTACCAAGCTAACTTATATTAATTAGTAATCTGAGCAAACTCTTTGTTTCATATTTTCTTTTCAGATTTAGACATTGTTCCAGTCTCCACAACAGCACTGACCACCAGTAATGAACTGAACGTGACTATAAGTAGGTTTCTAGAGAAACATTTTAACCCTCAACGTACAGACTAGATGGAACACTGTAGAGGTTTATAGATGCACATCACATGATCTGTTGGCCTTTCTGTTGACAGGTTTACTATAAGTAATAATGTACTAATAATATACTAGTAATACAAAAACTTAATTGCAATATGCTGTGATTAATGTTATCTCGGTGTAAATAATGGTGCATGCATGGCATATAGTCAAATCTGGCTTGTTTTGTTTAAGGTTCACCTAATTCAACTACTATTGCTGAGACAACAGGTGCATTAAGCTTACACTTTTTTCATTTAGTAATTTTTTTAAATAGCGTAACTATATATTATCATCCCTATAGATATACCTAAAATGTATTAATATAATGTGTTTTAATATAGCTAGAACTAAATCTATTAGCTTTGGTTGAGATGGCTAATTCACATGCCTTTTGGCTAACCTAATTTTCTATCTAATGTATTCTAAAAACATTAGCATACATGCTAATAGTCTTACCATTATCTACCAAGCAATCTAATGAAACTTAATACTGTTTGTTAACATCTTGATTTTTCTGTATCCTTTCTTTAGAAATGAGCACTACATCTATCTCTACAACAACACCCACCATTAGCAGTGAACTCAGCACAACTCCTAGTAGGTCCTCACAGGATCATTTTAACCTATGAGTAATATATGGACATGGTCAGCACTTTAGAGGATTAGATTAGTATGTTTCAATCTATGTTTGCCATTTTGGTTACAGGCTTGCAAATATGACTGTAAATTATCTATGAATGTTAGCATAATAGAGTGCTAATGTACTGTAGCATCTAAATAATTAGTTATGATAATGCCAGAGACATGCTCTTGTTTTGTTAGCTCTGATGTGATCTTTTATTGATTTGTCTTGTTTTGCAGCATCTACTGCCGATACTTCTACAGAGACAACAGGTACATAGAGCTTACATAATGTTTAAATAATGTGTAATACCTCCACAAGTGCCAAACAGCCGAGATTGGATTTAACATGGACTGGACAAGTTTCTGGATGTAGGCCACATCAATGCTCAGACACTCTTGTATCAGTGAATTGCACTGTTGCCAGATTTTGTTGATGCCTTCCCTAGTGTTTTAATGGTAGTTACAGAAAGTCCCACAGATTTGTATTTTTTTATTATTTATATTTTGTCTTTGAGGAACCTGTAAAGAAATCTTCCATAATTAATTGCTTTGGATTAATATGTAGGGAAATAATACATACAGTCACTCTTTGTGTTTTAATAATACAGTCACTAACTGTGTTTACTCCAGCAAATTACTTCCTGTAGCCTCTATCATACATCCTAATAATGTTAGCATTAGCTACCAAGCTAATTCACAATAGCTAAATTGAGCTTTAAAATGTCTTTTTTTATATTTTCTTTTCAGATTTAAGCAGTACTATAGTCTCCACAACAACATCGACCATTAGCACCGAACTGACCACAACTACAAGTAGGTTTCCAGAGGAACATTTTAACTTTTAATTTTCAGAATAAATCAGCGCCATAGAGGTTTATAGCAGCACATCACATAATTTACTTTTACAGCATTTAGCTGACGCTCTTGTCCAGAGCGACTTACAAGTTTAACTGTATTACAGGTAGGCCAATGTAGCATTAGGAGTTTTACCCAAGGACTTACTTTACTGGTGTAGCACAGCATAGTCACCCAGACTGGGATTCGAATCCCAGTCTCCCACATGTGGTGACTCCTTGGCGGGTAGTGATGTTATCCACTGAGCTACACCTACCACATCGTGTGTTGCATTCTTAGTTACAGGTTTTGCACTAGCTATCACTAACAATGTACTAATGATTATATAATAATAATAATAATAATACACCTGCAATTTAATGTCATCTTAGCGTCATTTATACCAGACATGCCTCTCTTTGACTGTTCTTGTTTTAGGTTCATCTACAGCAGCAGCATCTGCTGAGACAACAGGTACATTACACGTTTGTTTCATTGAGTTTTTTTTTTTTTGAAGGGGTGTGACTACAAAATAACTAATATAACTATAAACATACTTTATAATTTGATAGGTTTTAATATGAGGTGGTGTGTTCTAAAATGGCCAGAACCAAGTCTACTAGCACATGGTTGTATCGATCAACGTTACTTATCGTTAGCTACTAGTCTGACTTTAACAAACTCAAATTTGTCTTTGTTTGATACCATCTATTTAGATGTGGGCCATGCCAGTTATATAGTAGTGGTAATATTGTATTGTTATAATAAGCGAGGCTAAATAATGTTAGTCCATTTATTTAGACATTGCTGTGGTGTTGGTTTGTCTTGTTTTAGGTTCATTTACTGCAACTACTATTGCTGAGACAACAGGTGCATTAAGCTTACACTTGTTTTATTCAGTAATATTTTTAAATAGCGTAACTACATTATAATCAGCATAGATATGCTTTCTAACTGGATAAATGTATTAACATAAAGTGTCTTAATACAGCTGAACTACATCTGTTAGCTGTGGTTGAACTGGATGATTCACTTTTATGCTTTTTGGCTTTTTGGCTAAACTAAATTTCTATCTAATTTCTAAAATATTGGCATACATGCTAATTGTTACATCTCTGTCTGTCATGTCAAACGTTTTATAGCATTACATTGCTGTTCTTGCTCCGCCCTGGCTCCACCCTCGCCCACACCTGATGCAAATTAGGACTTGTATTAATACCCCTTTGTTTGCCCTGTCTGTTTGTGAAGTCTCTGTTTTTTCCCCTGTGTTAGTGCTGAGCTGTTGTACCTTTGTTATTTCTAGGCTGTTATTCCCCTCGTGAGTTTAGCTGTGTTTCCTTTCAGTATTTGTTCTCTGTTATCTGTAATGTTAGTATTCGTCCTGAGTTCTTGAACCTTGTTTTGTTTCTGTTGTGGTCTCTCTATTTATGGACATGCCTTAACGATACCCACCTGTGTTTTGACTCTAATAAAACCACTATGCACTTGCATCCCACCTCAACCAATTCGTTATACTAATAGTCTTACCATTATCTACAAAGCAATTTTGATTTTTTGTATCCTCTCTTCAGAAATGAGCACTACATCCATCCCTACAACAACACCTGCCATTAGCATTAAACTCACCACAACTCCAGGTAGGCCCTCAGAGGATCATTTTAACCTATAAGTAATAGCATCTGTTTAGATGTGAGCAATGTCAGTTATGTAATAGTGGTAATATTGTATTATTGTAATAAGCTAGGCTAAATAATGTTAGTCCATTTATTTTGGCTGTTGTGTGATATTGGTTTGTCTTGTTTTAGGTTCATCTACCGCAGCCACTTCTGCTGAGACAACAGGTACATTTAAATTTACATGCAATTATTAATTAATTTGCCATGCCTGCAAATATTAAAGAGTGTGGCACAGCCTAACATGTTTTTTTTTTTTTGTTGAGCAAGTGTTTACAGAAGATTGAAAATGAAAACATAAACAAGTTTCCAACATCATCCAGAATCACGATTAAGGAAGCAAATTCTGTATTTTTCCACAGAAAATATTTAGAATTCAATTTACAAACATCCATCCTATATAATAATTATGTTAGCATTATCTACCAAGCAAATTTGTGTTTCCTAATAAAACTTAATCTGTGCAGACAGCTGCTTTTTAGCTAGCTTAAAAATTTAATAAATATTAATGATTGTATGGACCATCCACTGCAAATCTGACTAATCTAATCTAGCTAATTCAATTCAGAGCTTTTGTCTTTGTTTCATACTGTCTGTTTAGATGTGAGCACCATGCCAGCCCCCATTACCAATGAACTGACTGCAGCTACAAGTAAGTTTCCGGAGGAAAATAATCTTTTGACATTTTAATGGCATATATAGCTATATATAATTGTGTAATAATGATAATATTGTATTATTGTTTTGGTTATTATTGGTTTGTCTTTTTTTAGGTTTATCTACTGCAGATACTTCTGCTGAAACAACAGGTATGTGTAAGCATTGCACCTACATGTTCTATTACTTGAGAGTGATGATTTAAAAACTTTCCATGACTGCAAATAGTGGAGGTGTGGCACAACCTAACAGGTTTTGTCTTTGAGTATGTGTTTACTCAAGCAAATTCATCCATATTTTCCCACTAATAATTCCTAGAATTTGATTAGAAACTTGATGCATGTTAATAACCTTAGCATTATCTCCCCAGCAAACTCGTATTGCCTAATTAAACTTAATTTAGTTCATTAACGTTTTTGGTTTTTGTATCCTTTTTCCAGAACTGAGCACGATATCAGTGTCTACATCACAACCCACCATTAGCACTGACTTCATGACTTCAAGTAAGTTCAGAAGAACAGTCTACAGTGTTTGTTGCCTTTAAAATTTAACTTAATCAGCTAAAGTAAATGTTCTTGTTTTGTTGAATCTGTTGTGACATTGGCTTGTCTTCTTTTGTAGGTTCATCTACTGCAGCTTCTTCTGCTGAGACAACAGGTACATTACACTTACATGTTGTTTTATTTGATACAGTAATGATTGAAAAACTTGCCATGACTTCAAATAGTGGAGAATGTGACAGAAATTAATATGTGTTGTGTTTGGGTTTGCAGAAGATTAAAAATAAATATATAAACATGCCAACCAGAATCACATTGTTTACTCAAGGATATTATTTTTTTCCCAATGAAAATTTTAAGCATGTAATCAAAAACCTCTATCATGTAGGCTAATAATGTTACTTATATCTACCAAGCAAATTTGTGCTTCTAATATAACTAAATGAAGTTTGTTGGTGTCCTTTCTTTAGAACTAAGCACTTTGTCAGTCTCTACAACAACTCCCACCATAAGCACTGAACTGGCCACGACTTCAAGTAAGTTCAAATTAGCACTCTACAGTGTTTGCTGCCTCTAGAGAGTTTAACATAATCATAATTAGCTAAAGTAAGTAATATTCGAAATATTCTTGTTTTGTTGAATCTGTTGTTCTGTCTTGTTTTAGGTTCATCTACTGCAGCAACTTCAGCTGAGACAACAGGTACATTAAACTTTGTTGTTTTACTTGATATATTAATGAATAAAAACTTTGCATGACTGCAAACAGTAGAAGGTGTGGCACAACCCAACCAGTTTCATTCAGAATTACATGTTTACTCAAGAAAATTCCATATTATTCTATTGGAATTTATTCTACAAACATCTATCATGTATGCTAATAATATTAGCATTATCCACCAAGCAAATTTGTGTCTTCTAATAAAACCTAATCTGTGCAGAACTCAGATTTATGTTGCACAAACAAACACCTGTTATCATGAACAATGTGACAGTAGCTAACTCAAATAAGTTTTTGTCTTGGTTTAATATTTTCTATTCAGATGTGACCACAATGCCAGTCTCCACAACAACACCAACCATTAGCACTGAACTGACCACAACTACAAGTAGGTTTCCAGAGGGACATTTTAACCTTCAACTTGTAGACTAAATCATCACAGTAGAGGTTTAGATTAGTACATCACATCAACAGCTCCATCTGTTGGCATTTTTGATGGCAGGTTGTGGATTGGTTATATATAATTGTGTAATAATAATAATATAATATTGTATTATTGTAATAAGCTAGGCTAAATAATGCCATTCCAATATCTGACTTTGCTGTGATGTTGGTTTGTCTTGTTTTAGGTTCATCTACTGCGGCCACTTCTGCTGAGACAACAGGTACATTAAACTTGAATGTTTTATTTGATACAGTAATGATTAAAGAAAACACCATGGCTGCAAATAGTGGAGGGAGGGGAGGGTGTGGCACAACCTAACAACTTTTGTATTTGAGCAAGTGTTTGTAGAAGATTTAAATTGAAATAACCATAAACATGTTCCATCATCATCCAGAATCACATGTGTACTCAAGACAGTTCCATAATTTTCCACAGAAATGTTTAGGAATTTAATTTACAAATGTCTGTCATATATCCTAAGTATGTTACCATTATCTACCAAACAATTTGTGTTTCCTAATAAAACTGAATTCAGTTTGCTTTGTATCCTATCTTTAGAAGTGAGCACTACATCGGTCTCTACAACAACCCCCACCATAAGCACTGAACTGGCCACGTCTCCAAGTAAGTTTAATTAGCACTCTACAATGTTTGCTGCCTTTAAAAAGTTTAATATAATCATAATTAGCTAAAGTAAGTAATGCCAGAAATATTCTTGTTTTGTTAAATCTGTGGTGATGTTGGTTTGTCTTGTTTTAGGTTCATCTACTGCAGCGACTTCTGCAGAGACAACAGGTACATTAAACTTTGTTGTTTTATTTGATATATTAATGAATAAAAACTTTGCACGACTGCAAATAGTGGAGGGTGAGGCACAACCCAACCAGTTTCATCCAGAAACACGTGTTTACTCAATCAAATTCCATGTTTCTATTGAAATTTGATCTATAAACATTTTTCATCTATGCTAATAATCTTAACATTATTAGCATCTATATATAACACAGATTTATGTTCTAGTTAATACATGTTGCACAAACACCTGTTATCATGAACAATGTGACATTAGCTAACTCAAATGAGCTTTTGTCTTTGTTTTATAATTTATGTTCTGATGCGACCACGATGCCAGTCTCCACAACAACACCAACAATTAGCACTGAACTGACCACAACTACAAGTAGGTTTCCAGAGGGACATTTTAACCTTCAACTTGTAGACTAAATCAGCACTGTAGAGGTTTAGGTTATATATTATAATTGTTTATTATTAATAATAATAATAATAATAATAATAATGATGATGATGATGGTGGTAATAATAATATTAATAATAATAATCATGTATTATTGTAAAAGTCAAGTCTAAATAATGCCAGACCAATATCTGACCTTGCTGTGATGCTTGTTTGTCTTGTTTTAGGTTCACCTACTGCGGCCACTTCTGCTGAGACAACAGGTACATCAAACTTGTATGTTTTATTTAATACAGTAATGATTAAAGAAAACACTATGGCTGCAGATAATGGAGGGTGTGGCACAACCTTTTTGAGTAAGTGTTTGTAGAAGATTTAAAATAAAGATGAAATAACCATAAACATGCTCCATCAATATCCAGAATCACATGTGTACTCAAAACAGAAATTTCTAAGAATTTAATTTACAAAAGTCTCTATGTAAACATGTATCCTAAACATGTTACCATTATCTACCAAACAAATTTGTGTTTCCTAATAAAACTGAATTCAGTTTGTTTTGTATTCTTTCTTTAGAAGTGAGCACTACAATTGGCTCTACAACAACCCCCACCATAAGCACTGAACTGGCCACGTCTCCAAGTAAGTTCAGATTATTTTGTTAGGGTTCGAGGAATCGAGGAAGTGATGATAAAGCTGAAGAATGGTGTGTTGAGTGGATTGGCTACCAGCCACGTGGCTGTCCCCTTACCTTGCTTTGAACTGAAAACTTGTTTGTGTATTCTGATTAGGTAAGATTAAATAATGGTGGCCATTAGTGTTGGAGGTCAATACCACTAAATATGAGTCAAAATCAGACAGATGTTATTAAACTCATTTACAGTTTTTCTCATTTTTGTTTTCTTTTTTGACACTCTCTTTTCAGATATGAGCACCATCTCTAACACCACAACAACACAACAACCAACCACGACTCCAAGTAGGTTCAGAGTACCACATTACATAATTTTTTGTGCTGTTTGTTGTAGGTTCGCAATCACCACTTAGCACTAATATCAGCTCTGCTGAAGTTCAGTTAAATCGGTTTAAACATATTCTAATTCTAATCAAGATGCACTTGTGTAATAATATGAGAAATTAGTATGAATATGAGTAATACTGAGGTTGATGGACACTTTTTTTTTAAGCTGTGCTGCTGTAATCCATATGTAGCACTGAGTACATTACTAGTAATTGCACGGTTGTTAAATGTGTAACTACACAATTTTTAGAGGCACCTGACATATGGTGCGACCAAAAACTCCCCTCTACTTTCCATCCATTTTAGACTGACCGCTAATTGTTGGTGGTCAGCCACAACATAGAGCTACCAGCATCAGAACCACACATTCTCTGCACACCGCAGAAGATGTTTAGCTTACTGTGACTCTGCCTGCCTTTATTGTGATGAACAATTTTTGTGTCCTTAGCCTCGCTCAGATTTCAGTCAATCTGTCCAAGCTTCTAAACGTGTGTGTACATGCTTTATTTAACACAGAACATGTTCTGTGGTAGGCAGAACAGTTAGCCTGCTAGTAAAGCTAACGCTAACTTGCTCCTCTAGCAACTAGCAGCTGTTTGATAGGAGATTTGGCATTTATTAAATGATGGTTTGAAAGGCATTCACTGTATTGTCTTATTTAATATCCATGTAAAGCATTTTTAAATAAAGCTAGACAAGATGGCAAATGTTTAAGAGTCTTATATATATCATGTATGTATGCTTTTAAACACCCCCTTGAAACCCATGTCCCTTTTGAAATATCAAGAAGATATGAAGGCATGAAAAATAGATGACACCCAGGCCTAGTGGGTGTCAGTAATTTACACTCCACTGGAATCATTAATGCAATGATCATAACCATTACTTAGACAGTTTTAAAAGATAAAATGGATGTAGTTTTCAGTTTCCCTAAATTAATTATAAACCGCTAACCCACACTTCTCTTTCAGTTCAGACCATCACCCTGTCTTCAGAATGTCAGGTTTGTAACAAGTTGAGACCTGATTATTATGGCTGATCATACTTGTGAATATCTGTAAACTATTGTAATGTCAGTAAATATATATTGTAAGCTATTACAATGCAAACTATTATATTGTCATTTTAGGGGAATGTCTCAGCAAAATGTGCAGAAAATATCTTCAATCAAATTGCGAACAACACTAATGCAGTGCTCTCTCCAGACGTAAGTACAGATTAAAGGAATGCTTTACTGCATGTGTTAATGAACCCTGAGCATGCACTTTGTGTTGAGTTTGCATGACTTTAGCCTATTAGCTTCAATTCAGGAAAGGGTTAAGTTATAAATACAAACTTGCCTGATTTAGGAAGCCTAGAAAAAGCCATACAAACTGCCCATGAGGCACCTGCTTTCAGGGGTTTAAGGGTTTATATTAATGTGTGTCATTCTGTGATCTAATCTTCTGTAATGTTTTCATTGAGCAGGTTGTAAAAATGGTGCTTGCGGAGCAGGTTCTGAAAGTTGAAGTGAACACAGATAAACCTGCCTCTGCTGGGAACACGGTGCTGAATCAGACTGAGACATTGGTGTCTGCTCTGGTGAAGCCTACAGAAACCAATGACTTCGTTAACATCTCTCTAATCAACTTGGGTAAGTAATTACACAAGTAAGTCATTAGAAGTATACAGTGTAGTGATACAATTCCACCACATTCTGCCCTTCACTTTTCACCCAAGAGAAAAGGCTTTTACAGCAAGGCACTCAAATAATTTCTGACTTGGATGTCTCTTTGTATCTTTCAGAAATTCGTGTCTTTGCAGTTGGACCAAAAACCTCCTTGAAAACAATCCCCCAGCTCACAGTAAACAGCTCTCAGATGGATATCGACCTTATTAAGATTGCGGAGAACAACAATGGTATAGTAGCATTCATTTGAAGGTTTGCAAGCTACACATCTCCTGCCACCACAGAGGCTAGTTTCTTCAAACTAGAGTTGTTTTAGTTAGTTAAGGTAACATTAGCTACTAACAAGCTCTAAGTAACCAGCATAACTATCTAACAAGTATGAGGGCAGAGTTTCTTTACACTGAGGCTTATTTTATTTAGTCTATTTCTACATGTTGCTCATCAGATTTGGTGGATGCCTTCCCTGGCACAATTCCGAGGAGAATTCCCTGTAGACTGGGATTGTATCCACTGCTGGTAGACCCGTATGACCGTACGCTTCCATACACCTGCAGATCCAGCTACTTCCTTCACACTATGGTCTTTGGCCACGCCCACATGCAGTCACTCCTTTTAGCCAATCATTAACATCTGCTCTGGAGCCATTTTCCACATATGGAACGAGCACTGTGGCACCTCTTCCCAATATATGGATCCCATCACTCACACCCCGCAGGCATGTATAGCCCCTTATATCATCCTTGTGCAGCGCCACCTGCAGGAGTCTGAAGTTACTACCACCTTAAACACACAAGGCAACTAACTTCCGCTGAGACTCAATGGCTCAAGCTTCAGAGCACATGTGCTTTCAGAATTGTAATAAACAGACTGGAAAACCGGGTAGGACTTTTGGGAACAGTCATAAATGGGTTCAAATCGTTTGTTGATGGCAGCAACTATTTTGTTGCACTTGCCAGCTGTATTTCAGAGTGAATTCCTCTGTGGGGTCTCGCAAGGGGCAATACTTAGACCATTCTTTTCAATTTTTATATGCTCCCACTAGGCCAAATCCTGCAGGAAAATAAAACTGCTTATCAAAGCTATGCAGACAATACCCAGATTTACATAGACTGGTCCCTTGATGACTACAGTCCAATAAACAGCCTGTATAACTGGATGCATCTTGACTTTCTTCAGCTAATCAGTGACAAAACAGAAGTGATTATATTTGCCCCCTGTGAAGAAAAACAGAAGGTCAGTGCTTATCTCAACACAAAGGGTAAAACAGCTCAAATACAAATGAGGAATGTTGGTGTTTAACTTCCTGAGACACAGACTTGCTTGTTGTGCAATTTTAATTTCTCCTAGCTATTTGTGATTAGTAGGACCTAACAAGTATAAAAACTAAGCGTTGTCTTTGTACAGGAAGTTGTTTTGGCAAAGGGTCAACGTACCATTGTGCAGAGAAGCAGAAATGTAATGTCCATACATAAGGACACTGGGGTCTCAGAAGGTTAAGTTAAATCAGAGCTCAGTTTTAACAGCTATATCATATCCATTATAAAGTCAGCATTCTACCACTTGGAAAATATAGCAAGATTCACAGACTTTGAGGTCTGAAGATCTAGAAAAATCCATTCACGTGTTTATTTCTAGTAGACTTAATTACTGTAATGGCCTCCTCACTGGCCTCCCCAAAAAATCTATTAGACGACTGCAGCTTATTCAGAAAGCTGCTGCCAGAGTATTAACAGGAGGCAAGAACACATCACGCGAGTGCTCAGATCATTACACTGGCTCCCGATTAGCTAGAGAATAGAGTTAAAATGTTGCTGCTTGTCTATAAAGCACAAAATGGGTTGAGACCTGCTTATATTTCTGAGACACTGGAGAAATACAGGCCTATTAGACTCTTCAGATCAGTGGAGGCGGATCTGTTAACAGTACCTAGAACCAGAACCATACAAGGTGAGGCAGCTTTCAGTTATTATGCTGCTGTGGGCAGGAATAAATTCCCAGAAGCTGTGAGATGTGCTCAGACTATAACCCGTTTATAAACGTTGGTTGGTGTAGCTCAGTGGATAACACCACTACTGGTCAGGAGCCACCACCACATGTGGGAGACTGGGGTTTGAATTCTGGTCTGGGTGACTATGCTGTGCTACACCAATAAGCGTCCTTGGGCAAGACTCCTAACATGACAATGGCCTACCAGTAGTATGATTAACCTTGTATCTCACTCTGGATAAGAGCGTCAGCTAAATGCTGTAAATGTTAAAAACAGGCTAAAAACATGTCTATTTACCTGCGCTTTACAAAATGTTTAACATCTGTTCTTTTGTACACTTTTAGCACTTTATTATTTATTTATTTGTCATAATTTAAACGCTTATTTTGACAGAGTTTTATATTTTTTTATTAAATGTTCTGTTTTCAATTCCATTTTCATTATTTTATCACTTTACTTTGTTCTTAGTTTTCATTACCATTTAGTCTTTTAATTTAAAAATATTGGTGAAACTGCTCTTTCAAACAATACAAATTTATTTTTGTTTTTGAAGATCGCTACACTCATTCGTGGTTGCATTTCACCAGTCCACTGTCAGGTATACAGCAAACAAGTGAAGACAATTCAGTACCATTATAACTGTTCCCAAGGCATATGGTATTTTGATCACAAAGACCCCCAGGAAAATAAGGATTCGCATGCCTCTCTTGCACTATGTCTTTGATTATCAGTCACGTATATGGTATGATACCTGGGAGAAAGTCCAAGATTTCCAGATTTATGAAAAGATTTTGGAGGTGGGGGCTTGGGGGTGGTGGGATACCTTTGGCCTTGAACCTGAAACCTCACCAGTTAAGCCTGCGTTGATGTGTTTCAGGATCAGCTGCTGTGGCTTTCATGAGTTTCTCCAATATGGAAGACCTGCTGAAACCCAGTTTCTTCTATCAAACTAAAAACACATGGAAAACTATGGTGTCCACTGTCTTGTCTGCCACGCTCCCCAAAACCGCTAACACAAGGCTCACCAGACCAGTCAGGTTCACCATGCAACACAATCAAGTGAGTTTTCTGATTTATTTCGTTTGATTTATACTTGGTTTCCCTTTGATATCCAATTTAACCATGTCTGTTTTATATCGACCTGAAACAGGTACCCATTGATACTGACGTGCCATCACTGTTGTTTCCACCACTAGTGCTTTGAAGCTACCTTTTCATGTACTGCTTAAACTACACTACATTCTGAAAGACTGGCCTTTATTCTCTTTTGTCTAGAAAATTGACCCTAATGGTACACTTTCCTGTGTGTACTGGAATGTCACTGAATGGACTGTAGATGGATGTGAACTTCTCCAGACCAACAACAGCCACACTGTGTGCTCCTGTGTTCACCTGTCAACCTTCGCTCTGATCATGCAGATCAACCCACCCACAGGAGATGATGTAAGATTTGATATTTAAAGGGACGTGTCCTGTACACTGTTCTTATATGACAGTACACTAACACATTACACTTACTGAGTTACTGTACACCAACACACTACTTACAGCACACTAACACATTACACTTACTGAGTTACTGTACACCAACACGCTACTTACAGTACACTAACACATTACACTTATTGAGTTACTGTACACCAACACACTACTTACAGCACACTAACACATTACACTTACTGAGTTACTGTACACCAGCACACTACTTACAGTACACTAACACATTACACTTACTGAGTTACTGTACACCAACACACTACTACCTACTTAACACGACCTGTATACACATTACACATTACTTACTGTACACCAACACACTACTTACAGCACACTAACACATTAACACTTTACTGAGTTACTGTACACCAACACACTACTTACAGCACACTAACACATTACACTTACTGAGTTACTGTACACCAACACACTACTTACAGCACACTAACACGTTACACTTACTGAGTTACTGTACACCAACACACTACTTACAGTACACTAACACATTACACTTTTCTGTTACTGTACACCAACACACTAACACATTACACTTACTGAGTTACTGTACACCACACACTACTCACTTACAGCACACACTGAAAACGGAGCATTACACTTACTGAGTTACTGTACACCAACACACACTACTTACAGTACACTAACACATTACACTTACTGAGTTACTGTACACCAACACACTACTTACAGCACACTAACGCATTAACACTTACTGAGTTTACTGTACGTTTTACTCACAGCACCACTAACGCATTACACTTACTGAGTTACCGTACACCAACACACTTACTCACAGCACACTAACGCATTACACTTACTGAGTTACCACACACCAACACACTACTTACAGCACACTAACGCATTACACTTACTGAGTTACTGAACACCACCAACACACTACTACAGTGACACTAAACCATTACACTTACTGAGCTACTGTACACCGACGACTCATTACACACTACTTTGTACCGACACACTAATTACAGCACACTAACGCATTACACTTACTGAGCTACTGTACACCGACACACTACTTACAGCACACTAACGCATTACACTTACTGAGCTACTGTACACCGACACACTACTTACAGTACACTAACGCATTACACTTACTGAGTTACTGTACACCGACACACTAACACATTACATTTACTGAGTTGCTGTACACCAACACACTACTTACAGTACACTAACACATTACACTTACTGAGTTACTGTACACCAACACACTACTTACAGCACACTAACACATTACACTTACTGAGTTACTGTACACCGATACACTCCTTACAGCACACTAACGCATTACACTTACTGAGCTACTGTACACCGACACACTACTTACAGCACACTCACGCATAGGCATTTACACTTTGAGCTAATGTTTTGTTATTTTAATGCATTACACTTAACGAGAGATACTGTACGTTAGAGAACTAGGTGGCAGTTAACACATTACATTGTTTACTAGAGTAATTTTCATGTTTTGTTATTTTCTGTAAATTACTACGTTAGAGAATAGGTGGCTTGCATTCTTACATATTAGTGCACAGCAAAACAGGTTGTTTAAAATTCTACTGGTAGAGCCTTCCTCTGCTATTTTTATACAAGCATCATCACTCTCTAGTATTCTTTATTCTTATTCACATAATAAATCAGAGCACAATCCTGATTATTAGTATCGTCCTACCCAAGTAAAGCCCTATGAAATATTCTTTCACCAGACTGATCCTGGGATGGACCTGATGAACACAATAGCTGTGTCAGTGGGACTTTTCTTCTTGAGCTTGACCCTGTTGACATTTGCCCTGTGTCGACGGAACCCACGAGTGACCAACACGGCTCTGACCAACCTGTGTATAAGCTTGTTTCTGGCTCACCTACTGTTTCTGCTCACTGAGAAATTCCTGCAATACATACAGCCTCAGCATGTGAGTAGAATAACTCAAAAATAGTGCACTTCCTGAAGAAAATACTGAGCGATTGCATAGCTTAAGCTTGTTGCTTGTTAGGCATTACTAAAAATGTATGGGAGTGGATGAAAGAAATGCGGGATGAATAAATTACACATGGAGGAGTGTGAATAAGCTTAGCTGTGGATTAGAGTTTGGGGTTCTACACAGAGTTAGTACATGCTGTTTGGTGGGTGTTGGTTAAAGGAAACAATTAGCGTTTAAGTAGGACCACAAATGAATGGGACTCAATTGGAGGAAAGAGGGATAGGGAAAAAGACAAAGAGACGAGTGCAGGTCAGACCAACACTGAGTTTGTGCTCCGTGCGTGGGGGTGGGGGGGTGCGGCTAGTGCCCTGAAACAGTGAGTATTAGCGTGCAGGTGTTATTGTATAATATCTACCAAGAAGATGAAGATGAAGACAAAGAAGACGACGCTAAAGATGAAATGGTTGAAGTTAAAGTTGAAGAACATGAAGAAGTTAAAGTTGAAGAAGAGGACGTTTAAGAAGAAGAAGAAGAAGAAAAAGTTGTTGAAGAAGAAGACTTTAAAGGAGACGTTGAATGAGAAGTTGTTGACATTGACGATACTGGAGACGTTAAAGGAGACGCTGAAGGAAAAGTTGTTGAAGTTGAAGGGGACATTGAAGGAGACGTTGAAGGAGACACTGAGGGAGACGTTGAATAAGAATAAGTTGTTGAAGTTGAAGAAGAAGAAGAAAAAGTTGTTAAAGAAGTAGTTGAAGGAGAAGCAGAAGAATCAACTGCCAGATAACAATAGTGTTGTGCATTGCATAATCACTAGTTACTATAATACCATACCCTGTTCATTCAGAAGAGCTGTTATACACATCAGAATAAATCTAACTGAAAGTTAACACAGTGAAGAATTACATTCTGGGAGGTAGTTTGAAGAACAAAGCTGTTAAATCGAATCAAAATCGGCCTAATTAGTTCCTTAGTACCTGCTAACTCCAGGTAATAGTGGGCTGTAATCCGCCGATGCGTAAAATCACTACTTAGTTAATGTTTATATTTATTCTACAGTAATATTGGTTCTGAGTTAATAAACACTTTCTGCCTCTCTCTGTGTAGGTGGTGTGTGCAGTGGTGGCAGGTGTCCTGCACTTCCTCTTTCTCTCTGCCTTTGTGTGGATGCTTATTGAATCCGTGCTGCTCTTCGTCTCAGTGAAGAACCTCACAAAGATCAGATCAAAGCAAGAGGTGCTCAGCTGGAAATATGTGACCGTGATTGGATATGTCATCCCCCTGATTATTGTGGGCGTGTCTGTGGGACTGTTTGCAGATGGATACGGGAGTGAGAAGTGAGTGTTTAGAGTGGTTTAATAACTAAGGGTGAAGTGTGTTTAATGGAAAGTGCATTATTTGTGAAAATTTAATTACATTATTACAATAACATTCAAAACGTATTGCAACGAGAGAGAGGTGCTGGACTCATTCAGGTAAAACCTTTGTCTGCTACTGTTCTTGTGTATGTTAATGATTGTGTTCCTTTGTAGATGTTGGCTTAAGACAGACAAGGGCTTTCTGTGGAGTTTCCTGGGACCTGTTTGCTTCATTCTAGTAGTAAGTACTACATTAAAAAAAAAAAGTGTTCTAAGATTAACTTGGTGTTGGCATAATGCTAATCCTGTAAATCCTATCCTTATGGGATTTCTAATGTTATGTTAGCACCAATATAACAATTATTAATTATAATATAATATAAAACACTTTTTTTCAGGCAAACATGATTCTCTTTGTCGGCATCTTAGTCCTCATAATCTCCACCCTGAAAAGAATGAAGAGTGAAACACTGAAAAAGCCTAAAAGTGGCCAGCAGCTCTTTAAAAGTGTGATCCTGAAAACCATGATCCAGTTTTACATTGTTGGTTGCTCCTGGATACTGGGTTTCTTCACAGACCTCAGTCAGGTGTTGGAGATCATCTTCCTGTTCTTTAACTCCCAGCAAGGCACCTTCATCTTCATCATCCACTGTGCCCTCAACCAAGAGGTTAGTCACCATATACGGTACACACCAGTATCACTGCCCCCAATATTCCAGTGTTTACAGCCCAACAGAATAAGAATTTACATACCAGAGCCAGTGTAAACGTGGGGGTGAGTGATATTGTACAAATGTATGCATTAGTGGGAGCCGTAAGACAGACAGACATTGTAGAACTGTATTAATTAACTGAAGGGTAACATTGTAGAACACTGAATAGGGACAACATTGCAGAACAGTGGTCTTTAACCTCAGTCACTGACACCAGGTTCTAATTCTGGGTTTTAGCAGTTGCTGGTAAAGATGACATTATGTGGCCAAGCTGTTACATCACCAGTATTCTCAACTAATGATTACAAAATCCCTGAACTCTAACCCTAACCCTAACCCTAACCCTAGAGTTGAACACCTAATCATAGCACAGGATAACACATCTTTGGATTAAATACACTCTTCAACAAAATATAATATTGGGTGTCTCAACATTTTTAAAACATGTTGCTGCCATCAATTTAAAATGACTTTTATAAGTTTAAATGACATGCACATTGGTGCATTCCAACTGATTTTGCATTTTGCATTTTTGTAAATGGTGTTGTGAACAGAATTTGCAGGAAATGTTTAATATGACCCTAATGGTGGCCTGAAAAACCTATGGAAATTTTATATAAAGTTACAGTGACTTGACTTTTTAAGGTGGTAGGGTCTTAACACAACTCTTATCTCTTCTACTTTCAGGTGAGGAAGTTTTATATGAAGTGGTGGCAAACTCTCCGTCCTGCCCGCAGTCCGGACGCTACTATTAGTGTGGATGCTACACTATCAAAGTGCTAGATTAGAATTTTTATTAAGCAACTTTTATTGAGCCAAATTTTTCACTAGTTTCAGATTTTGTATGTTTCGTCTAAACTATAGTGTTTTGGAGCTTTAACAGTGGGTGGGCGGCTACATTCAGTGATGCACTGAAACTCATGAAAGCATTAGTAAACATTATCTTAAATTGTATTTTATTTACTTATTTATTTATTTTTATATGTTATATAATACTGAAATACCACTACTACTACTACTACTACTAATAATAATAATAATAATAATAATAATAATAATGGACAACTACTCAGCTGAATCACTCCATGGAACTGCTACATTTTTAGAAATTTCCATTTATCCATAAATCTGAAAAATGAA
The DNA here is from genome assembly GCA_024036415.1 of Prochilodus magdalenae. Classification (NCBI taxonomy): domain Eukaryota; kingdom Metazoa; phylum Chordata; class Actinopteri; order Characiformes; family Prochilodontidae; genus Prochilodus; species Prochilodus magdalenae. Next base: position 237,309 of record JAMWET010004981.1, read on the forward strand.
AGTAAATACATTTAGAGATTATATATTAGCAATTTATTATATATAAATATATACATTTTATTTCTGTTTTGTCTTTGTTACCTTATATTTTGACACATGTATTCAGGATTTTTCAGTTTTGCATGCTTCATTTCTTTGGTTTATAGACTGATAAATAAATAAATAAAATTATCTTCAAAATAAAGAGGTGTCCACAGATTTGGGCAAGGAATGGCCTGAGCTGTTGTTTGGGAGGACACTTCTTGTAGAGTACATATCAGGATTCTTTTTTTTTTTCATTGACACTTTCAGGACAAACCAAGAAAGCACTGAGTATACCTAAATTGCCATAAAGTTTCCATAACATGGCCGTAACATGCCCAAATGAAAGAAGCGTGAAGCGAGACCACCAATCAGGGTAGAGCGCTCACTTTGTGTGGAGCTTGTTTGGATTTGTTGGACAGGGCTTGGTTCTAGCTAATGCAACCTGTTCTCCTTCAGTGTTCTGTGCTGATGATGATGTGAATAGACGTCAGTGTCAGACTAATGAATGAGCTTCTATTAAAGACTGGTGGACTGAAAGACACTAGAGTCTCTTCACCTACACTGAGCTGATGAAGAGTCCTGTTCCAGAAATGATAATAGGACATTAGAGCCATAATAAATCATGTGGACCACATACAGCCCTGAACATGAGACAAGTTATGTCTGTGTACAATCCCATTGAGGCAAACTTTACAATAATTGGAGTAAAATGAACCTCCACTGAACGCTGATGAGCTGCCTAACTCAGTTTCTCCAGGGGTCTTTTTTGGCCAAAAGAACCCTGGTTTATAAACAGGTTCTGATCAGGCTTCGTAGAACTATGGTCCTATTTATGGAAGTCAGGCTGCGTTGACACCAGCCTTTAAGAATGTCAAAGCATTTATCACATTTTTATTAGTTTGTTTTTCAGGTAAATTCTCTACATTTTGTAAGATTGTATCTACTCAGTCTGCAATGAGAGCTGAAAGGAGATTGGTCTGACAGTGATGGACTGTTTTGTCTGTGACAGCGCAGTAACTGAATGAGGAGACAGTTCAGACTCCTGTGCAGTTTATCACCACCGAATAAAATACCACTGGTTTCACGCAGATGGGCAGGTAGGCAGTGTGTGCTGTTTGTGGCAGGATAATGTAAAGCTAGATTTCCTGTAAGTAGCTAATGCCAGCACCAGATTGGCTTGACAATGTTAGCCTGGCTAGCATGCTGTAGGCTGGGTTTCTGAGGGGCCAGGTAAGTTTGCTATGTGCCATTTGTCTGTTTTAATTAGGCACAGGTAGGCTGGTACATGCTGTTTATGACCTGCTTTTGCACTGGTGAGATGGACTGGACTGGACAAGTTTCTGAGTGTAGACAGCATCAATGTTCAGACGCTTTTGCATCAAACAATTGTGCAGCTGGGCCAGATTTGGTACGTGCTTTCCTGGCGTTTACTTGTTGTTATACTCCCAAAGTCAGCCCATTAACACTATGATGATAGCAGTTAGCTATTCAGGAAAGCATTGGTTAAAACTGAATTGCTCTAGAGCATTGTTAGGGAGACCTAGACTCTCAATGTGTCCTCTTGAGCACCAAATGAGATCACGAGGAAAAAACTGTACAATGAAGCGTTTAATTTAAGTATACTTAGGCTCAGTCCCATTTCTTATTTTTACCTTTACCCCTTGTTTTCAGGTGTAACCCTTCACCTTGAAACTGAGTTAGAATGGGTAGTGGTTGAAATACTATGAAATGGGACAACCCTTCAAGAACCAGATGTGTTATCTATTTATTGCAGCCACTTGGGTGGTAACTCAGAATGTTTAAATAACAGGCATGCTAATTTTGTTGGGCACGACAGGACAGGTGAATCATAGTTATTTTACCAGGCTTTTATAAATATCTAAATACTACAGCAGTAACAGTATATCACATTGACATACAGTGATGTGAAATTGTTTGCCCTCTTCATGATTTCTTATTTATTTTGCATGTTTGTCACTTTTAAATGTTTCAGATCATCACACAAATTTAAATGTTAGTCAATCATCAAGATTGAGACCAGCTTTTATGTTCTTTTAGCAGTGGTTTTCATCTTGGCACTGCCATGCAGGCCATTTTTGCCCAGTCTCTTTCTTATGGTGGAGTCATGAACGCTGACCTTAACTGAGGCAAGTGAGGCCTGCAGTTGTTTGGACGTTGTTGTTGGGTCTTTTGTGACCTCTTGGATGAGTCGTCGCTGTGCTCTTGGGGTAATTTTGGTCGGCCGGCCAGCCTTTAGAAATGGCTTTATAACCTTTTCCAGACTTATATAACTAAGACCTTAATAACTTTCTTTCTCATTTGTTCCTTTATTTCTTTGGATCTTGGCATGATGTCTAACTTTTGAGTATTGTTTTGGTCTACTTCATAATGTCAGGCAGGTCCTATTTAAGTGACTTCAGGCCTGGGTATGGTAAACCACAGTTAAGTTCTGTTTTAACTGGGGGGCAAACACTTTTTTACACAGGGCCATGTAGGTTCAGATTTTTTCTCCTTTAATAATAAAAACCTTCATTTAAAAACTGAATTTTTTGTGTTTACTTGTGTTGTCTTTGACTCATATTTACATTTTTTGATGATCTGAAACATTTAGGAGTGACACATGCAAAGAAATTAAAAAAGAGAAGGGGCCAACTCTTTTTCGCACCACTGTATGCCTTTTACTTGGAGGAGACTAAAAAGTATAGGCACTTGCGATTCATTTGCAACATTCAGTTTTACGCATTAATCAATCTAACGATTCACAGAATAAAGCACAAACAAAGCACAAACAAAAAAACTACAGGACTTCATTAATAGGCTATGCGACCCTGCCAGTGTGCAGTGATAGCAGAGGAGCGTACAGTTCAGTTCCTCACTGCTTAAACACATTTAGGGCATCATATACCTTCAAAGAGGTGGGATGCCAGTTATTTATTATCTTCCCCGTTCCACCTTAAATAGAGGGTGTAATGGGAAATTTCGCTAGGTAGTGACCGAGACGGCAGTGTGTTACTGGTGATTGTTACACGATTTTTACAATAGTTATCTTACTATACAGTGGCTGATTGTATATGATTAGCAAGGCATTCTGGGAATTTTCTCATAACACTTTGTTTAAGAGGCACAAAGTGTTCATCTTGCTGTGAAGCAACATGTTGCCCTAACGCTCTTAACAACGCTTGGGACAACCCTACCCTCTAAAAGAGGATCCAGCACATTTCACTGACCAACCACAGTTCAGTTCTCCATTTTTCTATTAATGCATTATCACCATTTTCATCTCCACTGGTTAAACTGGTTTAGTGAAGCTGGCCTGTCACAGGTGTTTTTGTTTTGACATGGTTTTGAGGTAAGAGGTAGAAGGCACAAAGATTGTTTTGTATGTCCTACAGAGAAGTAGAGCAACAGGATTGTTTACACCACACGTCATATTCATAAATTCAGCCCTAAATAAACGTAACCCATGTGTACATAATGCAAATTGAAAATGCCCCCTTGACTTCAGGTTTCCAAACCTTGCCTTGTTTATGCACAGCCAGAGAGCCTTTAACGTGACATTATATGATGATTGCATCTCAAAATAACAGCATCGAAGTCATTTAGAAGGTGCTCTGGTTTATAACAGGGCTAGTGGTGTCGCTGTCATTCACATTTCAGGTCCAGGACACGTGCAGTAGCATTATATAACTTGTGTGCATGAAACCTCTAATGATCTAAATCTTTCAGAATTAGAATCAAGTTTGTTGGCCAATTATGTTAAGACAAGGAATTTGGTTTCAGCAGCTTGTCTCTCTAGTACTGATAGTCCACAGTATACACAATGACTCCACATATACACAATAAATACAGACACTTACAATGTACAATATACACCATATACAAGCAATAGACACACTACAAATAATATACATTTTACACATTATTTGCAAACAGTATAAGGTAGCAGTGTTGAGGTAGAGGTAATAGTGTTAAGGTTGTAGTGCAACAGTATTAGCGTACATGTATGGGGAAGAGACTGGTATATAATCTGGCATTAAACCACCATCCAGCAGATGATGTGACTGGTCAGCTGTTTATGAAGGTAATGGCCTGAGAAAAGAAACTGTTCATGTGTCTGGTGGTCTTGGTGTACAGGGTCCTGTAGCACCTGTGTCTGGTGGTCTTGGTGTACAGGGTCCTGTAGTGCCTGTGTCTGGTGGTCTTGGTGTACAGGGTCCTGTAGTGCCTGTATCTGGTGGTCTTGGTGTACAGGGTCCTGTAGTGCTGTGTCTGGTGGTCTTTGTGTACAGGGTCCTGTAGTGCTGTGTCTGGTGGTCTTTGTGTACAGGGTCCTGTAGTGCCTGTGTCTGGTTGTCTTGGTGTACAGGGTCCTGTAGCGCCTGTGTCTAGTGATCTTGGTGCACATGGTTCTGTAGCACCTGTGTCTGGTTGTCTTGGTGTACAGGGTCCTGTAGTGCCTGTGTCTGGTGGTCTTGGTGTACAGGGTCCTGTAGTGCCTGTATCTGGTGGTCTTGGTGTACAGGGTCCTGTAGTGCTGTGTCTGGTGGTCTTTGTGTACAGGGTCCTGTAGTGCCTGTGTCTGGTGGTCTTTGTGTACAGGGTCCTGTAGTGCCTGTGTCTGGTTGTCTTGGTATACAGGGTCCTGTAGCGCCTGTGTCTGGTGATCTTGGTGCACATGGTCCTGTAGCGCCTGTGTCTGGTTGTCTTGGTGTACAGGGTCCTGTAGCGCCTGTGTATGGTTGTCTTGGTGTACAGGGTCCTGTAGCTCCTGTGTCTGGTGGTCTTGGTGCACATGGTCCTGTAGTGCCTGTGTCTGGTGGTCTTGGTGTACAGGGTCCTGTAGTGCCTGTGTGTGGTGGTCTTGGTGTACAGGGTCCTGTAGCGCCTGTGTGTGGTTGTCCCGGTGTACAGGGTTCTGTAGCATCTTCCGGATGGGAGGAGTTGAAATATGTTGTGTCCAGGGTGAGACAGATCTGGGATAGTGTTCCCTGCCCGTTACCTGGTTCTGGAAGAGTACAAGTCCTGGAGAGTGGTCAGTGGAGCACCAATTATCTTTGCAGCTGTCTTTATGGTCCTTTGTAGTCTTTTCCGGTTCTGTATTAGCTGCTCCAAACCAGACTATGATGGATGTGCACAGGACTGATTCGCTGACTGCAGTGTAGAACTGGATCAGCAGCTCCTCTGGTAGACCCAACTTACTCAGCAGGCTCAGAAAGCACATCCTCTGCTGGGCCTTTATGAGTTGATCTTAGTGTCTTATTTCAGGTCTCTGGAAATTATAGTACCCAGAAACTTGAAGGTGACCACGGTTGACACAGAACTGTTGGATATCATGAGGGGGATCAGTGTGGAGGGGCGTCTCCTCAAGTCTAAGGTCATCTCCATAGTCTTCAGCATGTTCAGCTCTAGATTGTTTTGACGTGCAGTCAGAGAACCAACTGTTCGATCTCCCTCCGATAAGTAGAATTTTCAGCATCGTGGATAAGTCCGATGAGAGTAGTGTCTTCTGCAAACTTCAGGAGGTTAGCAGAATAGGTCTTTAGAGGTGCAGTCTTTAGTGTAGAGAGAATACAGCTTTGGAGAGAGAACACACCCTTGAGGAGCAGCAGTGCTGACAGTCCAGATACTGAAAGTGACTCCCGCCAAGCGCACCTGCTTCCTGCCTGTCAGGAAGTTGGTGATCCACTGGGGTTACAGTGAGCTGGATTTCTGGGATGTTCATGTTGAACACCAAGCTGAAGTCCAGAGGCAGGATCCTAGTGTATGTACCAGGGTATTACAGATGTTGGAGGATGTACTGTAGTCCCACGTTAACTGCTTTGCTCAGTAGGCAAACTGTAGGGGGTCCAGTAGGGGTCCTGTGATGTTCTTCAGGTGGGCCAACACTTCAGTGGTCAAGAAGACTTTAGTCATTCAGTTCTGTGGCAGTAGTTTTCTTGGGAACAAGGATGATGGTGGAGCGTTTGAAGCAGGAGGGAACCTCACAGAGCTTCAGTGATCTGTTGAATATAGATAGATAGATAGATAGATAGATAGATACTTTATTGATCCCAGAGGGAAATTTAAGGCATCCAGTAGCAGGTATACAAACTATACAGAAGTAACAACAGAAGCAAGATAGATTTGTACAAATAGAGACAATACTATATAAAGTATGAAAGTATAAAAATACAGTCCTTAGTGTCTGTGCAAAGTGTAAAGTATAGATGGAGGTAATGGTATACCGTTTGCAAAAAGTGTAAACAGTACAGAATGGAGTAGAATAATACAATATAAATAGATGTAGGGCATTTAGGAGGGCATTTAGGAGGGAGTGTGTGCAGAGATGGGGGTGTGTCCATTGGAAGGACCGGAATGAAAGAGTGTCACAGAGTTTTTCATCTGCTGTACTGGGAGGAGTTGAACAGTCTTATGGCCTGAGGGACAAAAGACTTCCTGAGTCTGTCTGTGGAGCAGGACTGGGACAGCAGTCTGCCACTGAATGAGCTCCTCTGCCTGATGATCGTGCTGTGCAGAGGATGGTGAACATTGTCCATGATGTGCAGCAGCTTGCTGAGGGCTCTCCTCTCTGCCAGTGGTGTTAAGGACTCCAGCTCTAGTCCCAGCACAGAAACCAGCTTTCCTCACCAGCCTGTCGAGTCGTCCAGCATCCCTCCTGCTGATACTGCCTCCCCAACACACCACAGCATAGAAGAGGACGCTGGCTACCACAGACTGGTAGAACATCAGGAGGAGTTTCTGGCAGATCCTGAAGGACCCGAGCCTCCTGAGGAAGTACAGTCTGCTCTGTGCTTTCTTGTAGACTATGTCAGTGTTTACTGACCAGTCCAGCCTCTCGTCCAGGTGCACACCAAGGTATTTGTAGGACCTGACCACCTCCACATCGACCCCCTTGATGGAGATTGGCTGCTGAGAGGGCCTGGACCTTCTGAAGTCTATACACATCTCCTTGGTTTTGGTGATGTTCAGCTTCAGATGGTTGGTAGTGCACCACTCCACAAAGTCCTCAACCAGGCTTCTGTACTCCCTCTCCTGGCCATTACGCACACACCCCACGATTGCAGTGTCATCATCAAGAACTTCTGCATGTGGGCATAACTCGAGTTTGTATTTGAAGTCCGATGTGTACAGGGTGAACAGGACTGGAGAGAGAGAACAGTCCTGTGCTGCTGCTGATCACCGTATCAGAGGAGCAGTCCCCTGATCCTGACATGTTGTGGTCTCCCAGTGGGGTAGTCAGTGATCCAGGTGACCAGGTGCATGTCCACCTCCATCTTCATCAGCTTGTCTCTCAGTAGTAGGGGCTGAATGGTGTTGAAGGCACTGGAGAAGTCAAAGAACATGACCCTCACAAGCACCACCCCCTTGTCCAGATGAGAGTGAGTTCTGTGTAGAAGATAGAGGATGGCATCTTCCACTCCCACCTTCTTCCCGGTACGCAAACTGCAGTGGGTCCTCAGCATGGTGGACCTGAGGTCTGAGGTGGTTTCAGCAGCAGTGAGTCGTCGCTCCATGGTCTTCATCACGTGAGACGTCAAAGCAACCGGCCTGTAGTCATTCAGCTCCTTCGGGTGTGCCTTCTTGGGGACTGGAATGAGGCAGGTTGTCTTCCACGTGGCAGGAACTCTTCCAAGACGTAGACTCAGGTTAAAATCTGAATATCTGAGTGACGATTGGAGCCAGCTGGTCAACGCAGGCTTTCAGACAGGAGGAAGAAACACCATCTGGACCTGGTGCTTTCCTGGTCTTTTGTTTCTGGAAGAGCTGATTCTCTTTACATCATCACTTCACACCAACAGCTGCGGTTATTTAGCAGGTATCCGATTAAGTGTGACATAAATAGTTGTTTCCCTGGCCAAACTTGCCCGCAGACTCCCAAAACAAATAATCGCAGAACATGTAAACCTTTAACAGTTGTGTCCTTGTGGCCTTAGCTAACTTTAGCTTCAACTTAGAAACCGCTAGAGAGCTTGTCTGATTGGCATGCCTGACAACTGAAACACGCAGATATGAATTCATGGCAACTAACACCCTATAAAACCCATAGTCTATGACAAAAGAATCCAAAAAAGACTGTTTGGCTTTTGTCAGTTGGTGCTAAAGTTAGCTAGATTAGCTAGCTAGTTAACACTTGAGCCCAGTGGCAACAAACTTTGTTTTTTCTTTATTGGTTTAAAATCTGTAATTCACCTTATCATTTCTTCTTCTCTTTCTCATCACAAGGAAAGTGCTAGAATGATAACTGTGTAGTATTGTGGACTGTAGTATTGAGAACCTATGTAGTGCAGACTAGGACTCGGCTGTGAAGGTTGACACAGCACAGTTTAACAAGTGGATAAGAAGTTAGCTCTGTATTCCAGGCATGGACATCATTGCAGAGCTTCAGGAGAGTCAGAAAAAGACCTGGGAGGAAATAAGTAGGATGAAAAAGAGACCAATAGAAAGTACACAACAATAAAAGTCTTTAACTCATTTATTAAGAGGATAACAGCAAACTGTACAGTAATGAAAGTTCTTCAGGGCAGGAACTGACCTGCATAAGCAAGCACGGTAGTGTAATAAATGTATAGCTTTAATTTGTCACTCATCACAAATCCTCTATTCAACAGGTGCATCAGCTCAGCAGGGCATCTACTCATATTCCAAACCACATAGTTTGTATATGGAAAAGCTGGTTGGCTCCATGGAAAAACCAAAAACTCTGCTCCAGCCAATAAAACAAAAAAATGCAAATAAATGACATTTAAAAAGAAATTGATCACACTTTGAAATCTAGAACTTGAAATGCAAAAAGGCATATTTTGAACCTGATGTCTGCTGATCGGAATATCATCTTTCCTACAAAGGATTATTAACAATGAAAAATCGAATACTAATTTGGACCTGTGAGTCATTTCAGAATGTGTACAGGGATCTGTGTAATTTACTGTCAGGTTGTATTTAATAGTTGGTAAGCAAGTTTGCTTATTGGTCATAGTGTATCTGTTCTTTGTTTCTTTGTTTTAATCTTGAAGATGTTGTTATAGTGAGCTTTACTGATATTATCATTCTCTGAATGTTTAGTATTGTTCTTATAGGCTGGGATTTAGGTGCTCTTAGCTCGGGGTAATCATAGCTAGGTGCTGTTGTTTTAATGGTGTGTACTTTTAAAAGGTGCCTGTTCTTTTTACAGAGACCTCAAATTGATAACAAGAACAGCAATTTTAAAACAAAGTTTTTTTAACAATTGTAACATTCATCATCTTACAACCTTAGAATTTTGCGTCCTGCTCGCTGTTTGTTTTGCACCGTTGTAGTATGCCCGAGGCCAAAACTGTTTATTATATCTGGTGTTATCATGCTGGTAATTAAAGTGGCCAAACTCATCCTGAACCACCCGATAACAACATACGTGATTCATTCATTCAGATGATCGTGTCCTGGAGAAAGAACTGTGACTGATGAACAAGTAAAAAAATAATCTCCTTCAATCAAAAGATTCAGATAGTTTTAGGTCCCTCGTCCGCCTATAGGGAATCATGCAGTTGGCACTGTACTGTGAATCTCTTTTTCTGCAATTACAGACATCCACATAAGTTCTCTGATTAAAGAGGCACAAGAAACAGAAGAGATCGTAGAGTAACAATAACAATTAGTAAAAAATGCTACAATATGCATCCGCTGATTGGCGTGTGATACCACTCTGTTATGTCGTGTGCAACCCATGTGTGAGAGCCTCGACTAGAGTGTTCTGGTTGTGTTTTTTTTTTTTGTTTTTTATTTTTAATAAATAAAAAACTGTCATCTCGATGAATAAGCTGTGGTTTTTGCCTTCGCTCACTAGTGTATCTAAGGGTTAGTTTTAGGGTTTGTTCCACATTTCTAAATAGAGAGTTTGTTGACCTGACGCATGCCAACACATTAGCCAGACATATTTTGCAGATTGATTTGCTTTAATAAATATTGTGTATCTATGTGCCCATCTGATAGTTGACGAATACAAATCAAGTGATCGAATATGAGTGATAAATTGCCATAAACAGCCTATAGTTCATGTTACGCTTTAGAGATGCTGAAGCATGCAGTTCGCAACTTGGGAGCATGCAAGGCTTCAGAATGCTGAGAAGTTTGGCATGTTACATACATAAGAAATTCAAAAACCCAAGATAAACCAATAAGAGTGCACCTAAATGAAGAATTGTTGCATTAACTGACCCACTTTATAGCCATGCCTTTGTTGTTTTGTAAGGGGAATACACCATGCCGACAACAGGTTCCGGTGGGTCCACAACTGTTTAACTGACTAGTTTCTTCTTGCAATCTTAAAATGTGGTTTAATTGCCCTGTATAAATAGCTGTTTGTGTAGCTATTAAAGCAGACACGATTTTTAATCTATCTTCAAAAACAAAGTTTTCGCGTTTAGAAGCCGCAGTGAAAAATTATCCTATTGGTGTAGTAAATTTGGGTGGTGATGAATACATGTAAGGGGCTGGGTTTCGGGGCGGGTTAGAGCAGACATACTTTCCATAGAATGACCCCAACAACCACACCATTGTGAACAACCATGTGGCATATAAAAGTTCCCCCCCCCATCAGTTTCTCACTATAGAGAGAGAAGTTGTAATTGCTATTATCATCTTGACAATAGACAGCCAACTAATGATAAGAGTTATCGCTGAGGTAATCATCGATCAGTCTCCATGTCCATCGCTGAGCGCATACTTGAAAGTTTACTCTACTTTACTAAAAATGCCCTAATAACAAAACTGAAGATTGAATTTCACTAAAATAGTTACCACATCAAACCATTAACAACCACAACTCACTAGCATCTCTGATCATATTGTTGAACGTATTGTACTGAGGTAAGTTCAAGATTTCGACGTTTCAAGTTGGGTGTTATCTGTCTGTGGGTCCTACCTCACAGTACAATATCACAGTATGTGAGCATTCACTGTGGCGATTCTGCAGTTCTTTATTACTCCATCAGGTGTCAGCATTTGCTCTACTTATGCTAACCGATCACAACAGCACAGCAAGTAAGCTATAGCATACCCCACACTATTAAAAAAGTAATTCAAGCGCAAGGTCTATTTCATTACACACATTTATCATCTCACTTCATTTCTACATGTAATACAACGACATCAATAAATTTATAATGCATTGGTTTGCAAAACTCTTTACAGTGTTCCCATACCTCCTAATACGACTGAGGCAGTCATTTCTCCATACCCCATGAATGACCTCCATCCCCTGCTTAGCCTGCCTAGATGTGGTGTATATGCCTTTCACGCTGTTGATAAATAAAGAGCACCTCTAATTGGCAAGAAAGTATTGGCCATCGTACCAGCTCTCCCTCCTTCTGTGACAGTAATCTTGGTGTACATTTCCTGAAATTTCTGAGAGTTTAGGGTGGCCATAGAGCTGAACATGTTCATACTCGCAAGTCATAAAGGCTGCATGATCAATATTAAAGCACATATGTTAACTAGTGAACAGTAAGTTAAAACTGTTCACCAGGGATATAAGACTACATGTACCATGACAACAGTTAGATAAAGAATATTCACATTGTACCTTCATACCCATGGCAACGGCGGCACAGTATAACTATATGAACTTTACTGTTTTTTTTTTTTTTTTTTTAACTGGGTCCTGTCCATTTTCAGAATGGTCCAGTGGGAAAGCGATTTAACTCTCTGATACGACCTTTCAATTATTAGGAAAGAGTTAAAATTACACCTATGTACCTAAGTAACTATTAAACGTGCGGAAAACCGGTCTGCGTCACACCGCCGTATCCAGAGACATCACTTTAACTATGTCCGGTCGACTCATCTGGGCTGATAAAATTAGAAACTTAAGAAGAAGGGATATAATGTCATATATGTGGAATGACACCTCTGGTGGGTACCTGTATAATAGTTTGGGAGAACACTTGATTAATGTTATGCTATGTTTTTCATGGTTTGATGAATCTGTTAAGGAGTTTGTGACACAGATGTTAAGTAACAGTGAGCAGTGTTTTGTATTTGGGGGCTGAATACTAGAGAGAAGGCTAGAGTTCCCATTGTTATTAGTGTAGTCAGTCTGCCTGAATTTTAAAAGTAATTGATGACCGTATCCAGCTCATCAACTAGTTACTGAAAACACTCAGTGAAAGAGATAATGTCTATTATTCTTCATGCACTGATATCTATGCTTCATAATTCATTTTCTAACAGCAAGCTGATTTCAGTGAGCCCCTGCAACAACTCACCTTGCACCGCCTCGTATCAGCCCTGAGAGGCCACTCGACTAGTAACTGGACCTGTTCATCCTGTGACACATCCTTATATACTGGATTTGGCTAGGTACCAAAACAAACAAAAACCAAAGGAGGCTTCTGTAAACGGGATGAACATCCGGATATGGATCCAGAGAGCCTGTGCTTATATGAATGTAACAATGATGTGAAGTACTATGTGTGGCACACTGTGAAGCTGAATAGATCACTCACTCCTCCAGATACCAGGATGCGAGTAGTCACTCGTTGGACGCTCTGGTTGTACACTTATGGTCCACTTAGATACACTGCCTGTGTGGTGACACGTGCCCCCCCGTCGAGGTCAGAGTATGAGAAGAACCTCGTCCAAGGAAGACTTACATATTTGTTCTATTTGATGAGTTTGTCATGCCGACGCGTTTCCTGATCAATCTCGAAATGCTTACATGTTGCAGGTGTCCGACTGTTATTAATAGGCTTTTAACACGGGTGGATTGTTCCTGTCATTATCTTGTTGCAATCACTGTTTATAGTCTTATTTTTTTATGACCCTCTTTAAACTCAAACACGAATTTTCTAATGTGCTCCTTAACAACTGTGGGAGAGCCATATCAACACCCAGTGTCAAAATCAAAAGAGTTCATATACAGCCGAACTACAAAACTACAACAGCAGCCAAAGCTAGAGCCATCAGTAACAATTTGTAGGCTCACAAGACTAAACGTGGCATCATGAGTGTACCAGCAGGTC
>JAMWET010004982.1:0-47308 GCA_024036415.1 Prochilodus magdalenae
GGGGGAAGTGGGGAGAAAGGGAGGTAGGAGGTGGAGAGGTTGGTGAAAAAAAAAGGGGATGGTTTTTTAATAAAAGAATAACATAAGAGAGAAAAAGATAATAAGTGGCCTTGTTCTTCTACTCATCATGGTAGCAATTCCCCAAGCCTTGCTAACAACCACACCAGTGTACTGAGGGAAAGATCGAGGAGACGAGAGACCTAGCTGCGGCAAGTTTCTGGGGAGTAGCTGGATTCAGCTTCATGGGGTGCTTCAAAGGTGTTCTGCTGTGGTGAAAGGTCTGGACTTCAAGACAAGGTCGGGTTTCAGTAGCACCGGTTGACACAGTTTTTAAAAATTTTTGGAACGTGGGGTTGTACTTGTGTGTTTGTCCTGAGCAGTTTTTTTACTTGAATTAGCTTTAAAACCTTTTAAAAAATAAGTATCATCCTTTTAAATCTCCAGTAACAACCTCATCATGCAGGTCACTTAATGAGCCCAGACTCCCATCAAGTCCCCCCTCAATACGCTCCTATAATCAGGATTTACTGCAGACTGTACAGTTACTCATAACAAAGGATTATCCTCAGATTTTCGGCCCAATTAGCCCAATTATATCAAACCCTAAAATAACAAAAAGTGTGCAGAACTTTAAAAAATAAATGAAAAGTATTTAGTGGCTAAATCCACTAAAGTCAGTGTAAAATTCTACAATCCCTCCACTTAATCTGAGATTGAAATCGGATCAGAGGCAGAATCATTAGTGTAAATCCCAGTACGGTGTGTATAAATTACCCTGGTGTTCCGGTACCTGCATGTGTTTCCTTATTAGCTTCTTGCTCTGCTGAAGGAGAACCCAGCTCCATCATTCCCCCACTTATTCAATCTCAATACAGAAAAACAGAATCAGAACAGATCATTTACTTGTAAATCCAGACTGTATACATTACCTGGTGTTCCGTTACCCTGCATGTGTTTCCTTATTAGCTTCTGGATCTGCTGAAGGAGAACCAGCTCATCAGCTCCACAGTACAATCAGTCTCAGATCAGAATACTCTTCTATAAAGATGGTTGTCTGATTGGGATTGTCGTGAGAGGGTTTAAGCGGTAGGTGTACTGCTGGAGAATTGTCTTAGAAATTAGACCGCTATAAGATGGTTTAACTGACTGGCGATGTGTCTGAGCTAGGGTATCACGATGGTGTCTGATGGCGATGTGGCATGCGCGGGCTCATTAAAAGCATGGTGTACTGCTGCTCTGTTGTACATGACCGCCGGCTATAACAAGTGGTGTCCTTATGGAGCATGTGATAATGCTACCTCGTGCTTATACAGATGGTGTCCTGATGGAAAAGGTGTCATGCGAGAACTGTCCCTGGCTGTTTTTTTGCTTCTGAATTTGCATTGTTCGCTGAATTGTCCTGAAACCTGATCACCAGGCAAATGATGTGGTTAGTGTTTTTTTCTCTCTTCCCAGTGTTAAATTCCCATTTTCCTGCGCGTCTGCCCCTAACAATGCAGCAGTGGCTGCTGCTCACACAAACCGCTGCAGTACCCGACAAAAACCCCACCGTTCTACCCTACAGACGTCGGGGGGCTGGGTACAATGTCACACACACATGTCGTATTTCAAACACAGCACGACTGATTTTCCCATCTCCCAGGCTCCATCTTGTTCCATAACCGTCCCCTTCGACCCTCTCACACCCTCATCCGATCACTGGCCCGTGAGACATTTTTCTCCACACATGTCTCTAGACCTTGCTGGCCGCGCGTTTTTTACACCAGCTGGGACTGTTGGCTGGGCCGTGGTCTACGCCTTCGTGTCGCATCCCCCACTTCTTAAGCCACCCCCCCAATCAGTCTGTACAGAGATCAGCCGGTGATGATCCCCGGCGCTGCTGGCGTTTCTGGGCTGCTGGCTTCACTTCAGTGTTGCTTCACAAGGTGTTTCATGCTGTTGCCAGTTCTGGACTGCCCGCCACGGTCGGTTCGGCCCCCGTTTAACCTACCGTGTATTAACAATACTTTTGTTTGGCACCTGGGGTTGTACTTGTGGGGGTGTCCTGAGCGTTTTTTTTACCTTGATGAGCTTTCCCAACACCTTTACCAATCAGTCTCAGCCTTTTTATCCCCGTCCCCCCTACATCGCAACGCAGTCCTCTGAAGCCCAGATCCCCAATTCCTCCACTACTCTAACCTCCAGGATGTCCTGCCGCCTGTTACAGTTCACTCCTCACCCGGCTGTAACTCCTCCGGTATTTTCGCCACCCTTCGCCCATTCACTCTCAAACCTCCTAACAAATCCCGTGTCCTACACTTTTACTCAATGACCAGTCTTTATTGCCTCACTGGCCTGTCAGTGTACCAATCTACATCAACTCCCCTATACTCGCGTTAAGTCGGATCAGGCTCCGATCCTTGTATGTACCTGTACACTCCCAGCCGTCTGGCATTACCTGGTGTTCCGCTCACCCCCTGCATGTGTGTTCCTTATTCGCTTCTTTCTGTCTGCTGGAGGCGAACCCGCTCCATCAGCTCCAACCTCCTCAATCTCCGATCAGAATACTCTTCATATAAAGAGGTGTCCTGATTGAGATTGGTGTCTGAGAGGAGGGTTATAAAGATGGTGTACTGATGGAGAAATGTATTAGACCGCTATAAAGAATGTTGTACTGATGGAGATGTGTACTGAGAAGGGCTATAAAGATGGTGTACTGATGGAGATGTTGGATGAGAGGCTATAAAGAATGGTGTACTGATGGAGCTGTGTATGACGACGGCTATAAAGATGGGTGTACTATGGAGATGTGTAAATGAGACTGCTATAAAGATGAGTGGTACTGATGGAGACAAGTGTATGAGAGGAATGTACTGGATGTTTTGCTTCAGAATTTGGTTGTTCACGGTGATTGTTCCTGAACTCTGATCAAAGGAAAATGATGTGGTTAGTGTTTTTAATCTTCACAGTGTTAAATTACATTTTACTGAGAGTCTGAACTAAACATGAAGACAGTGCTGCTCTAAACAGATGCAGTACAAATAAACACCAAGCAAACCCCCAGTCTAAGAAGTCTGGGGCTGGGTGTAAAATGTAACAACATGTAATTTAAAAAAACAGAACAGAATGATTTTCAAATCTCCACAGATCCATATTTACATTACAGAACATAGAACATAGAACACATATCCGATTACTGAAAGTGAGATTTTCCATTTTATAAAAATGTATAACTAGAACTTGGATGGCAGCGAGTTTTAAAAAGCTGGGACTGGGCCGTGTCTACCACATCGTGTAGCCATCCCCACATAGAAGGGGTCTTAACACCAGCTCTCTGTAAAGATTCAGGCCAAAGGTGTGAGGGGTAAGACCAGCTGCTGCTGGAGTTCTTGTGACGGAGTGCTGGATTCACTTCATGGTGCTTCAAAGCGTCAAATGTGTTCTGCTGGATGAGAAAGGTCTGGACTGCAGACAGGTCGGTTCAGCACCGGATTTACACAGTGCCTTTAAACTTTTTGGAACTGCTGGCGTTGTGACTGCTACTTGTGGGTTGTCCTGAGAGTTTTTGTTTACTTGAATGAGCTTTAAACATTTTAAAATAAGTATCATGATCATCCTTTTATCCCCAGTCCAACCTCATCCAGCAGTCACTATGAGCCCAGACTCCCATTCCTCACTACTATAACTCAAGGATGTACTGCACGACTGTACAGTTACTCAGTAACAAAGGATGTAATCCTCAGATTCGGCCCAATTAGACCCAATTATATCAAACCTAAAATTAAGAGTGTCAGAAATTTAATAAATGAAAAGTATTTATTGCTAAATCACTAAGTCAGTGTAAAAATCTACATCAACTCCACTTAATCTGAGATTAGAATCGGATCAGAGCAGATCATTACTGTAAATCCAGACTGTATGAATTACCTGGTGTTCCGCTACCTGCATGTGTTTCCTTATTAGCTTCTGGATCTGCTGGAGGAGAAACCAGCTCCATCAGCTCCACCTACTCATCTCAGATCAGAATACTCTTCTATAAAGATGGTGTACTGATTGAGATGTGTCTGAGAGGGCTATAAAGATGGTGTACTGAATGGAGATGTGTTATGAGAGGGCTATAAAGATGGTGTACCACTGGCTGGTGATGTGGTATGCGACGGCTATAAAAGATGGTGTACTGATGGAAGATGTGTATAAGACGGCTAATAAAGATGTGTGGTGTACTGATGGAGATGAGTATGAGTACGGCTATAAAGATGGTGTACTGACATGGAGAAGTGTAAATGAGGGAAATGGTAACCTGGATGTTTTTTTGCTTCTGAATTTGATTGTTCACTGATTGTTCCTGAACCTGATCAAAGGACAATGATGTGTTAGTGTTTTTATCTTCACAGTGTTAAATTACATTTTACTGAGAGTCTGAACTAAAATGAAGGAGTGCTGCTCTAAACAGATGCAGTACAACCCCAGTTCTAAAGAAGTCGGGGGGCTGGGTAAAATGTAAAAACATGTCATTTAAAAACAGAACGGAATGATTTTCAAATCTCACAGATCCATATTTCATACAGAACATAGAACATAGAACACATATCAGATACTGAAAGTGAGACATTTTATAAAAATGTATCTAGAACTTGATGGCAGCGAGTTTTAAAAAGCTGGGACTGGGCCGTGTCTACCATCGTGTAGCATCCCCACTTCTTAACACCAGTCCTGTAAAGATCAGGAGGTGAGGAGACCAGCTGCTGGAGTTTTTCCTGGAGTGCTGGATTCACTTCATGGTGCATTCAAAGGTGTTCTGCTGGTGAAAGGTCTGGACTGCAGACAGGTCGGTTCAGCACCGGTTACACAGTGTGTTAAACTTTTTGGAACTGGGGTTTTGTACTTGTGGTGTTGGTCCTGAGAGTTTTTTTTTTTTTTACTTGAATGAGCTTTAAACATTTTAAAATAAGTATCATCCTTTTATCCCAGTCCAACCTCATCCAGCAGTCACTATGAGCCCAGACTCCCATTCCTCACTACTATAACTCAGGATGTACTGCAGACTGTACAGTTACTCAGTAACAAAGGATGTAATCCTCAGATTCGGCCCAATTAGCCCAATTATATCAAACCTAAAATAAAGTGTCAAAAATTAAATAAATAAAAAAGTATTTATTGCTAAATCACTAAGTCAGTGTAAAAATCTACATCAACTCCACTTAATCTGAGATTAGAATCGGATCAGAGCAGATCATTACTGTAAATCCAGACTGTATGAATTACCTGGTGTTCCGCTACCTGCATGTGTTTCCTTATTAGCTTCTGGATCTGCTGGAGGAGAAACCAGCTCCATCAGCTCCACCTACTCATCTCAGATCAGAATACTCTTCTATAAAGATGGTGTACTGATTGAGATGTGTATGAGAGGGCTATAAAGATGGTGTACTGATGGAGATGTGTATGAGAGGGCTATAAAGATGGTGTACTGATGGTGATGTGTATGAGACGGCTATAAAGATGGTGTACTGATGGAGATGTGTATAAGACGGCTATAAAGATGGTGTACTGATGGAGATGAGTATGAGACGGCTATAAAGATGGTGTACTGATGGAGAAGTGTATGAGAGGAAATGTACCTGGATGTTTTGCTTCTGAATTTGATTGTTCACTGATTGTTCCTGAACCTGATCAAAGGAAAATGATGTGTTAGTGTTTTTATCTTCACAGTGTTAAATTACATTTTACTGAGAGTCTGAACTAAAATGAAGGAGTGCTGCTCTAAACAGATGCAGTACAACCCCAGTTCTAAAGAAGTCGGGGGGCTGGGTAAAATGTAAAAACATGTCATTTAAAAACAGAACGGAATGATTTTCAAATCTCACAGATCCATATTTCATACAGAACATAGAACATAGAACACATATCAGATACTGAAAGTGAGACATTTTATAAAAATGTATCTAGAACTTGATGGCAGCGAGTTTTAAAAAGCTGGGACTGGGCCGTGTCTACCATCGTGTAGCATCCCCACTTCTTAACACCAGTCTGTAAAGATCAGGAAGGTGAGGAGACCAGCTGCTGGAGTTCTGGGAGTGCTGGATTCACTTCATGGTGCTTCAAAGGTGTTCTACTGGTGAAAGGTCTGGACTGCAGACAGGTCGGTTCAGCACCGGTTACACAGTGTTTAAACTTTTTGGAACTGGGGTTGTACTTGTGGGTTGTCCTGAGAGTTTTTTTACTTGAATGAGCTTTAAACATTTTAAAATAAGTATCATCCCTTTATCCCAGTCCAACCTCATCCAGCAGTCACTATGAGCCCAGACTCCCATTCCTCACTACTATAACTCAGGATGTACTGCAGACTGTACAGTTACTCAGTAACAAAGGATGTAATCCTCAGATTCGGCCCAATTAGCCCAATTATATCAAACCTAAAATAAAGTGTCAGAAATTTAATAAATGAAAAGTATTTATTGCTAAATCACTAAGTCAGTGTAAAAATCTACATCAGCTCCACTTAATCTGAGATTAGAATCGGATCAGAGCAGATCATTACTGTAAATCCAGACTGTATAAATTACCTGGTGTTCCGGTACCTGCATGTGTTTCCTTATTAGCTTCTTGATCTGCTGAAGGAGAAACCAGCTCCATCAGTTCCACTTATTCATCTCAGATCAGAAACAGAATCAGAACAGATCATTACTGTAAATCCAGACTGTATAAATTACCTGGTGTTCCGGTACCTGCATGTGTTTCCTTATTAGCTTCTGGATCTGCTGAAGGAGAAACCAGCTCCATCAGCTCCACCTACTCATCTCAGATCAGAATACTCTTCTATAAAGATGGTGTACTGATTGAGATGTGTCTGAGAGGGTTATAAAGATGGTGTACTGATGGAGATGTGTATGAGAGGGCTATAAAGATGGTGTACTGATGGAGATGTGGATGAGAGGGCTATAAAGATGGTGTACTGATGGAGATGTGTATGAGACGGCTATAAAGATGGTGTACTGATGGAGATGTGTATGAGACTGCTATAAAGATGGTGTACTGATGGAGAAGTGTATGAGAGGAAATGTACCTGGATGTTTTGCTTCTGAATTTGATTGTTCACTGATTGTTCCTGAACCTAAAGATGGTGTAACTGATGAGATCAAAATGAAAGATGATGTGTTAGTGTTTTTATCTTCACAGTGTTAAATTACATTTTACTGAGAGTCTGAACTAAAATGAAGGAGTGCTGCTCTAAACAGATGCAGTACAACCCCAGTTCTAAAGAAGTCGGGGGGCTGGGTAAAATGTAAAAACATGTCATTTAAAAACAGAACGGAATGATTTTCAAATCTCACAGATCCATATTTCATACAGAACAGAACATAGAACACATATCAGATACTGAAAGTGGGACATTTTATAAAAATGTATCTAGAACTTGATGGCAGCGAGTTTTAAAAAGCTGGGACTGGGCCGTGTCTACCACCGTGTAGCATCCCCACTTCTTAACACCAGTCTGTAAAGATCAGGAAGGTGAGGAGACCAGCTGCTGGAGTTCTGGGAGTGCTGGATTCACTTCATGGTGCTCCAAAGGTGTTCTACTGGTGAAAGGTCTGGACTGCAGACAGGTCAGTTCAGCACCGGTTACACAGTGTTTAAACTTTTTGGAACTGGGGTTGTACTTGTAGGTTGTCCTGAGAGTATTTTTTTACTTGAATGAGCTTTAAACATTTTAAAATAAGTATCATCCCTTTATCCCAGTCCAACCTCATCCAGCAGTCACTATGAGCCCAGACTCCCATTCCTCACTACTATAACTCAGGATGTACTGCAGACTGTACAGTTACTCAGTAACAAAGGATGTAATCCTCAGATTCGGCCCAATTAGCCCAATTATATCAAACCTAAAATAAATGAAGTGTCAAAAATTTAATATTTCAGATCTACTTACATGTAACGTACTCAGAACACTATATATACATGTATATAACCCTACACCAGACTCTTAGATTTCTTGTACAATTAATAATACATGTAAAATATATTTACATAATAAAAAGTCTATTGTGGTTGTGGTCCTGAATGTGGTAACTTTGGTTCTATTAAAATGTACAGTATATCTTGGGGTTGTGTTTATGTTCATATAGGTTGTTGTGCTTTAGGATGCTTGGGTTGTGAAATTGAACCATAATTATTATAATACTGAAATTATTCTTGATGTTCGTTACTGTAGATTTTGTTCAGAGGAAAGTCGTTAGGATCTGGACACATTAACCTGATATGCTGTTGTTATACATAAAGAATATTTCAGGAGATAATGTGGTTCTAGTCGAGGCCTTCTATGATTAGCCTAGGACAATATACAACCATGACACTGTCAGAGTAAAGAGTTCTGTACAGGTACATTCTTATTGTTCAAGGTACAAACACCGTAAATGTAACATCAGGCGTGTGGTGTGTTGGCTGTATTTTCTTATTCGTAGTTGAAAACAGGCTACTGATAAGGTATATCACATACATATCCACAGTCTCCTTCACTCTCTTTCTAATGGGTAAAGGCTTCACAGCACAAAACTTTCTAAAGCCTTTGGAGACAGACCCTTAAGACATCAACTAAAATTCTATCAACAGATGTAACACTCTCCCTTCATAATTACACAGTGTAAACAGATTATTTCAATAAGTCTGGTAGTGATTTATTGAAGAGAAAGCTTTTATTGCTATATCAGTGTAAAAATCTACATCAGCTCTATCAGCTCCACTTATTCATCTCGGATCAGAATCAGATCATTACTGTAAATCCAGACTGTATAAATTACCTGGTGTTCCTGGATCTTTAGAGTTGTCTTTATTGGCAGCTCCTGCACCTGCTGAATGAGAGAACAGCTCTATCAGCTCCACTTATTAATCTCAGATCATAATCAGAGCAGATCATTACTGTAAATCCATACTGTATAAATTACCTGGTGCTCTTGGATTTTTAGTTGTGCCTTTATCCATTTCTGGACCTGTTGAAGGAGTAAAGAGCTCCATCAGTTCCACTTATTCATCTCAGATCAGAAACAGAACTAGAGTAAATCATTACTGTAAATCCATACTGTATGAATCACCTGGTGTTCCTGGATTTTTAGTTGTGCCTTTATCCATTTCTGGACCTGTTGAAGGAGAAAACAGCTCCATCAGTTCCACTTATTCATCTCAGATCAGGAACAAAAACAAAGCAGATCATTACTGTAAATCCAGACTGGATAAATTACCTGGTGCTCCTGGATTTGTAGTTGTGCCTTTATCCGTTTCTGGACCTGTTGAAGGAGAAAACAGCTCCAGCAGTTCCACTTATTTATCTCAGATCAGAAACAGAATTAAAGCAGATCATCACTGTAAATTCAGATTGTATAAATTACCTGGTGTTTCTGAATTGGTAGTTGTGCCTTTATGAGTTCCTGGACCTGTTGGAGGAGAAAACAGCTCCATCAGTTCCACTTATTCATCTCAGAGCAGAAACAGAACCAAAGCAGATCATTACTGTAAATCCAGACTGTATGAATTACCTGGTGCTCCTGGATTTGTAGTTGTGCCTTTATCCATTTCTGGACCTGTTGAAGGAGAAAACAGCTCCATCAGTTACACTTATTCATCTCAGATCAGAAACAGAGCTAGAGTAAATCATTACTGTAAATCCATACTGTATAAATTACCTGGTGTTCTTGTACCTGTAGGGTTGTCTGTATTGGCAGCTGCTGGACCTGCTAAAAGGAAAACAGTTTCATCAGCTCCACTTATTCACCTCAGAGCAGAAACAGAATCAGAGCAGATCATTACTGTAAATCCATACTGTATAAATAACCTGGTGTTCCTGGATTTGTAGTTGTGCCATTGTCAGTTCTGGGACCTGTTGAAGTAGAAAATGGCTCCATCAGTTCCACTTATTCATCTCAGATCAGAAATAGAATCAGAGCAGATCATTACTGTAAATCCAGACTGTATAAATTACCTGGTGTTCCTGTACCTATAGAGTTGTCTTTATTGGCAGCTCCTGCACCTGCTGAAAGAGAGAACAGCTCCATCAGCTCCACTTATTCATCTCAGATCATAATCAGAGCAGATCATTACTGTAAGTCCATACTGTATAAATTACCTGGTGCTCCTGGGTTTGTAGTTGTGCCTTTATCAATTTCTTGACCTGTTGAAGGAGAAAACAGCTTCAGCAGTTCCACTTATTTATCTCAGATCAGAAACAGAATTAAAGCAGATCATTACTGTAAATACATACTGTATAAATTACCTGGTGCTCCCGGATTTGTAGTTGTGCCTTTATCCGTTTCTGGACCTGTTGAAGGAAAAAACAGCTTCAGCAGTTCCACTTATGTATCTCAGATCAGAAACAGAATTAAAGCAGTTCATTATTGTAAATCCAGACTGTATAAATTACCTGGTGCTCCTGGATTTGTAGTCGTGCCTTTATCTATTTCTGGACCTGTTGAAGGAGAAAATGGCTCCATCAGTTCTACTTATTCATCTCAGATCAGAAACAGAGCTAGAGTAAATCATAACTGTAAATCCATACTGTATAAATTACCTGGTGTTCCTGTACCTGTAGGGTTGTCTGTATTGGCAGCTGCTGGACCTGCTAAAAGAGAAAACATCTCCATCAGCTCCACTTATTCATCTCAGGTCATAATCAGAGGAGATCATTACTGTAAATCCATACTGTAAAAATTACATGGTGTTCCTGGATTTATAGTTGTGCCTTTTTAAGTTCCTGGACATGTTGAAGGAGAAAACATCTCCATCAGGCCCACTTAATCATCTCAGATCAGATCAGATCAGAATCAGAGCAGATAATTATTGTAATTCCATATTGTATAAATTACCTGGTGTTCCTGGATTTGTAGTTGTGCCATTATCAGTTCCGGGACCTGTTGAAGGAGAAAATGGCTCCATCAGTTCCACTTATTCATCTCAGATCAGAAACAGAATAAAAGCAGATCATTACTATAAATTCAGATTGTATAAATTACCTGGTGTTTCTGAATTGTTAGTTGTGCCTTTATCAGTTTCTGGACCTTTTGGAGGAGAAAACAGCTCCATCAGTTCCAATTATTCATCTCAGATCAAAAGCAGATCATTACTGTAAATCCAGACTGTATAAATTACCTGGTGCTCCTGGATGTGTAGTTGTGCCTTTATTCGTTTCTGGACCTGTTGAAGGAGAAAACAGCTCCATCAGTTCCACTTATTCATCTCAGATCAGAAACAGAACTAGAGTAAATCATTACTGTAAATCCATACTGTTTAAATTATCTGGTGTTCCTGTACCTGTAGGGTTGTCTTTATTGGCAGCTGCTGGACCTGCTAAAAGAGAAAACAGCTCCATCAGCTCCACTTGTTCATCTCAGATCATAATCAGAGCAGATCATTACTGTAAATCCATACTGTAAAAATTACATGGTGTTCCTGGATTTATAGTTGTGCCTTTTTAAGTTCCTGAACATGTTGAAGGAGAAAACATCTCCATCAGGCCCACTTAATCATCTCAGATCAGAATCAGATTAGATAATTACTGTAATTCCATATTGTATAAATTACCTGGTGTTCCTGGATTTGTAGTTGTGTCTTTGTTAGGAGGATTTTTTAATTTATTTCAGGTTTTGATTCATTCGACCACAGAACAGTTTTTCTCTCTATCTCAGTCTATAAAGAGCTTTGGCCCAGAGAAGATGGCAGCATTGGATGGTGTTGACATGTGGCTTCTTCTTTGCATGATAGCTTTAACTTGCATTTGTGGATTGTATGGTGAACTGTGTTCACAGACAGTGATTTCTGAAAATATTCCTGAGCCCATGCAGTGATCTCCAGTCCAGAATCAGGCCTGAGGGCCAGAAGATCATGAGCATCTAATATTCACCATCGTCCGTGTCCCTTACGCAATGGGATTTCTCCAGATTCTCTGAATCTCTGGATGATATGTATTGTAGTGATTGTATTGTATTGTGTGATGGGAGATCCAAAGTCTTCCCAACTTTATCCAGAAGAACATTTTTCTAAAGTTGTTCCAGAAGTTTTAGCCTGTTTAGAGAGACCCCTCAAATGCTGTTTTTACACCCAGTCATGTGTTCTGTTGTGAATAAATTATGGGTCTATGATTATGAAGTCATTGCATTCTGTTTATTATCTGCATTTTTTTACATTTTACTCTGCATCCCAAGTCTACATTGACACATGCTCACACCAGTAGCTATAATATTTTTCATTTTATCTTATTATTTAACAAGAGCTTTTTTGTTTAACCACAAATGCTCACACCAAGTTTGTATTCAGATGGTCTTTAAAGTGGCATTTTGATTCTTTACCCATAAGGCACTACAATTCAGTTCTATTAAAAACCTATACATCTGTATATTTTGATGTGGTTCTGATTTAGATCCACTATGTAATGTAATGCTATGTAATGTAATTTTATGGTCATGAAAACCATAAAGAAAATCAACTTTCATTTTCTCTTAAAAATACAGAAAATGATATTTCATCATTTTGAAATTTAAAACGGCTTTACAAAACTTAAAATGCCAAAATCTTTATGGCCAAAAGTAACCCCCATACCTGATTTTAAGAGTTCTCAAATATATAAAATTCAAGGGAAACTTAGGCCAAAGGTAACAGGCATAGACAATACATGGACAGTAATACATGGTTTATAATAATAATGAATTATATAATTATATGTAATAATATATATATATGATTATTTTGGTGTGCAGTTCATATTTTAACAGGAAAGTCCTGAATACGTGAACGGTTAATAAATTATTCGGAGTGGTGTGATGTGAATTGACTGGCTGATGTCTTGGGCATTGCTTATAATAGTTTTGTTCATTAAAGTTTTGTGTTACAAGTCAAAATACCTCAAAAGAAAGATTAATCAGTCTTTAAGCATAATCAACATTACAAATTACCCTCCTTAGAAACCACATGCAGGTAACTGCCCCATTCTACACTGAATTACTGAAAGTCATATGATACCAGTATGTAGATTGATTATAAAGTGGCATTACCTCAGGGGGCAGATTGGGAACGCCCGCACCTGTATAAGCCATTGGCGTAGTATCTTGTGTGGTGATGGTGGGTACCAGACAGATCGGACGTTCCATTTCTGAAATTGTGTGTGCATTTAACTTTCCTCATCTTATACAGGTGTGGTGCTTCCCAAGCCATCCCGAGGTAACGCACAACTTCATGATCCATTTATGTACCAATAATTGATCCGTTCATTAATCCTGCACTTTTTAGGAGCTAATATTTACCAGATCAGATTCTAATAAAAGTAATGAAACCCTCCGTCAAAGTCATCAAAGGTGAGAGAAGTCTAAAAGAAGTGAGATCAGAAAGACAGGGAAATGGTTAAGAGTGTTTTCCAGGTTAACTCACCAAAAAGGGGTCTTGTTTCTTCATCTAAATAACCACAAGAAAAACCATCATGTACCTCTAGAAAAGAGTTTCCTCATTTCTATATTCTCTTATTAATAACTATAGCTGGATATAGATTAATGCTGAAGATGCAGCTTCTTCACAGCAGCAGACTGAGTCTTACCTGTCGATGGAGACTCCTGGGAATGTTTTGGGAAAATACGACCTGTAATCCAGAAAATTCCAAAATAGAATGTGTCATGTGAGTGTGAGGCTTGTAATGAGGACTTGATGCTAAGTGAGTAATATGGCCAAAATATAATATCACCGTAAATAAAGACTCTGGATCATGATATTTAGTTTTACAGAGGTTTAATAAATTGAACCAAACCAAAAACATTCTATCATAATCTCTGAATTCAGGGTTGTTTATTTAATATTACACAAACTGTACTGTACTAAACCGAGATAAACAGGACTAATGATGCTCTCTTAGTGGTGAAAGATCCAGTCAGTGTTTGTTACATAACTACAATATCTCTGATAAATTTACTATAACAGTATTTATCACAATAACGATTAATATTATCATATCTCCAGCTCTACTGATAACTGAACACTTCCTACCTCTGATCCTGTAGATGAAGACTGCCACTACAACCAACATCAGCAGATTCATAACCACTGAGATGATGAAAGCTGTCCATCCTGGAGAGACTCCTGACCAAATAAATCGTGTTTTCTTGTATACGTATATAAAAGTGTATAATGTAATAACATTCTTATGACCACTGTACAGTGTCAGGTTGAACAGCTTCAGACTCACCTGGCTCTAAAGTACAGTCCACATCAGGTTTGAGAATCAGCACTCTTCCCTCCTTCATCTCCTGATCAGATAAACCCACAGAACAGGACATCCACTCTGACTCAGAGGGAGAGAAAAGCAGCCAAGAGCTCACACTCACCAACCCTTCAGAGTCTGTATGAGAGAGAGAGAGAGAGAGATGCTCCAGGTGGTCTACTGTGTTGTTTGAGTTGTCACAAACTTTATAATGTGGTCTTTATTTAGAGGTTACAGACCCTGAAACTCAGTTGGCGGCATTTATAACACACATATGCTATCAGTGGACCACCATGTGGACCACCAACAATGCTACACAGCAACTTCTAGAGTCAGTTCATATCTCCTTTTTTGGAATAAATACATTAGGAACCACACACTGGGAGGGAACAGTATGGGCTCTATACTGCACAGTCTGGCGCACTACATTCGCTTTGGGTTATTTGAGTTTAACCAGATGCCCTTTGGATTATTTGATGCTCCAAGTACCTTAGAGATGTTTATGGAATGAATTTTTGGTGATCAATACTGTCAGTCCCTTCTGTTGAACCTTGATGATATCAGTGTCTGTTCTTCTGACAAAAATCAGTACATGGGTTGCTCGGAACTTGTATTAAGTTGATTGAAAGAAAAACATTTGAAGCTGAAATAAGAGAAATGCTTGTACCTGGTCTACCTTGTATCCAACCAAGGTGTGTCTATAAATCCCAAAAAGTGTGTGTTGTGGGTATTTGGCCACATCCGACTTTAGTCCTTGAGCTGCATTGCTTTCTTTGGCATTGCCCGTTATTACTGCTGTTATAACCATTTCTTCTCAAAGTTACCTGGCCCATTGCACCATCTGGTAGCGTGCAGGTAAGCTCAGTGGGATCAAGACTTCTGGAGCCTCTAGTAGATGTTTTGTCAGTACAATGTGAGTTTAGCTTTCAGGGGTTAAAAAGTTGCTAGTCATCAGGGTTTGGGAGCTGTGTTATATCATCCAGGGCTAATAAATAAAAATGTGGATTTTTTTATTTTATGGTGGTGTTTTCTGCTACAGCTGGACTCAGCCACAAGAGGTGTAGCTTTACCTTGGACTCTTCAGCAGTAGTGTAGTTTCTTTTCTTGCTTGCACAGAAGAGGCAGGAGACTGAAGGATGGAGATGTTGGAGTAATTTATTCCAAGGCGATCGCAGCTCACTCACATCTCTTGTCCAAAGACAGGCCAGTTCAATACAATCTGAACTCAGCCCAATTCAGTCCTACGCAGTCCTACTCAGTCAGACCTTAGCCCAACTCAGTCAGACCTCAGCCCAACTCAGTCTGGAGAGAGAACCTTTGTCACACAGGTTTTATACACTGTTTAACCACCCCCTAAGGTTAACAAAAAGAGGGTGTGATCTTATCTAGTGTCAACAAATGGTCAACTGTCTCCAAGAGGTGTTTGACCTATGACCTGTAGAACCCTGAGGGCAACATTTTCCCAGGGACTCCGTCCTGTCGTAAATGCATAAAGTTCTGTTCTGGTGATGAAGTTCTTCCCCACCTGGTAAACTTGTGTACATACAAACTTATACAAAAAACAGTAGGCTGGTGGAAAAGCTTGTTTGATTCCTTCTCATATCTTTACTGACTTGAAACACCTGCAAGAAGCTGACTTGGATATTGTAACACCTGTACAACAGTCATGGTCATTAAAGTGTACAGCCCATGACAGGACTGGGGAGAGAAAGGTGCTAAGGTGCCAGGGGATGGGTAAAAAAATTGAACAGATGTCCACCATATAGCAGGTGTACTCTTGCCAAGCCCCCACAGTTATGTATCAATAACCCTCTGGGGTAGTTAAAGGCTTCAAGACTGAATGATGTAATGGGCATTGATTTGTGTTTCCTAGAGCCTGTCAGAGTTGATTTGCTTTGTCTGGATTTGCTCTGCCTTGTTTTACTTTGCTCTGGTTTGTTTAGCCTGCTTTAGTTTGCCTGTAATGCGGTTTTGATTTGTTTTTTTTCAGGGGTATATTCTGCCTAAGCCTTGTCGTGTCATGATTAGGATTTAAAATATTACCATGGAAGTATTTGGATTATTCTGTTCACCTATTGCATGTTCCACTGTTTACAGTGTTTACCAACCTGCTCTATAGTGATCAACACTGTCCCTGAGTTCTCGTCCTTCTTTGTCTCTCCAGATGAGGGTTGGGTTTGGTGACCACCCACCTGTTGCACAGGTAACATTCACCTGTTCCCCAGCTTCAGCAATGGAGAGGAGAGGAGGAGATCCAACAACTAGAGGATTGATTAGAGCATGTTTTAGTATTTCACAACTTGGAGCTTTGCTGTGAGTGATAACAGGAAAATTGACTGTATCTGGGTAAAACTTGTAACAGGGTTAACCAGAACGTCCTGATGAGGGTTTATGTTTATAAGTGCTGAGTCATATCTTTACCTGGAAGGTTGAGGAACACACTCGCCCTTTCAAACCATTTATAACTTTCAACATAGCACACATACTCTCCTCTGTCTGCTAGTGTTAGGTTCTCCAGCTTCAGAGAGACGTTCCCTTTCTCCAGCTCTCCAATCAGAGACACTCTGTTCCTGTATTGAGGATCTCCAGTGTTCTCCTGGACCTTCAGATCTTTGTACAGTAGAATCAGGTTGTCCTTGTTATTGGGACCATACCAGTGTATTTCAAAGCTCTTACAGTTCTGTGAAGGAGACACGGCACATGGAAGGACCACCGAAGATCCTAACTGTCCTACAACGCCATCAGGAACCACCAAAGAGAATTCCTCTAAAATAGAGACACATTATATTAGTTATGATAAAAATTACTTTCCAAACAATAACTATGTTTATGCATATTCTCTCAACTGTAGTACTGACACTATTTAACAAAGTCATCTGTCCTTCTTTGGTTCAGCTCCTGATGGTACAGCTTTTGACCATCAGCTGACGTTTCAATCACCTGCTTTGGGTAAGTGTGCTCACTTCCTCTTCCCGTGTATATGTGTATTCACTGCGCTGTAGGGATGGTGGTACCACTGATTTAAGTAGGCAGTCATGGGCTGGAGACTAAGGAACCAGTCTTTTGACCAGGGGGTTGTCGGTTTGATTTCCTGAACCGACAGTAACGACTGAAGTGCCCTTGAACAAGGTACCTGACCCCCAACTGTCTCATGAGGAGGGGTGACCACTGCTCTGGCCAAGTGTGCTTACTGCCCTCTAATGTGTGTGTGTGTGTGTGTGGGGGGGCTCTTCACATCACAAATGCAGAAGAGAAATTCCTCAGTGTGTAAGCACAACGGCTCTAAAACTGGCTCTATGGCAGAAAATTACTCTAGAACTCTCTACTCAGAGTCTGATTGGCCTCTCCTGAAGTTTCCACAGCAGCCAATAGCAGCTAGTTAAAACACAGACACAGTTTTGTTAGTCTTTACTTTGTCCTGTTGTCTCACTACATTACATAACACATGCTGTCTGTCCATGATTGATTAGTGATCGATTAATTGTTCTTACCTCTAAATCACAGTTTCTGAAGTTCTTGGCAAACTCAGATTTACATCACAGTCACAATGTTGGTAAGAAAATTCAGTGTTTCAGAGGTAGTTAGTTTCCACAATAGTCAGGTTTATTACAACCAAAATGACTAACACCGTGGACTATAATTAAAATAAGACAGAATTAAGATTTCCAAGGTGTAAACCATCCTTTAAACAGAACAGGAAAAAAAATGTACAGCACAGGGGACAGGTTATTGTACTGTACATCAGCTGATAGAAAAAAACAGTGATCAGATTTCAATCTGAATAAACAGACACATCTAACTGCAGAATGTAATTACATACTGTTTACATTTAATCTAATCCAAGTGACACATTACCTGCATTTGAACACCCGAAAAGGTGAAACAACAGCCACAGAAGAATCATAACTGTAAACAGAAATCATTATTAGTGTTTATTACAGGTTTAGCTCAATGAACTCTGCAGGGTGTAACCAGAGGCTACCCAGTTGGGACAGTGAGGGAAGTGCTTCCCGCCTGTACCTAACGTATCAGTGGGATATGATCGTAGCAGATGATGAACTGTTGTAGCACATAATATGTCTTAAACCAGAAGGTGGAGAGGAGGACTAGCAGCTTTTACTACCAGAGTGTCTGCAAGCTGAGGCATTGTGACAATTTAAATGGACATTTGCTTTGAAGAGATGTTTCTCAAGTATATTTTGAAGTGCAGTTCAGTCATTAATGTTTAGTTTAATTCACCACATCTGTACTGCGTTAGCGATTGGTCAGATCTGACTTTTCAGGTTTATCATTGTGAACCAGGAAGAGTTTTGACTACACCAACTGTGTTCATGTGTGAAGACCCGCAATCTAAGGTGACCTTCTGAATGTGACAATACTCAATATATCAACATGTAACTCTTATTAAACAACTGAACTAATTAATTATATAATTAATTACAATCCTATAAATTGTTCTACTGCCAATAATTGTGGCTTGAAAAGTCTGAGCCGCCAAGTGACTGACTTTTAGTTACCATTGTATAATTCAAAATTCTGAAGAATCGTAGCTCTTTCAGGAAGAATGGTGACAACATTTTTGGGCATGTCAGTTGTTGAGGACAGAGAAGACAACAATCGTGGTGCCAATGATATCGACCATCTCTGAGGGCCTTTAAGCACCAGCTAAGGATGTGTTTTAAAGATCCCATATTCTGACACAGTGGGCAAGCAGGTGAGTACACCAGGCCCCAGGTAAACAAGTTGGTAGGACTCAGGAGAGAGTTCATTCATTCTTCATAACTTCTGCACAGTTTCAGGGATTGAGATGTAAACAGAATCGTAGTTACGTGTGAAATGGGTAATTAGAGTATTAGTTGTTCTTTACAGTGGTGGTAATGGGAACCAGGGGTTAGCATGTCTTTAACACCCATATAGACAGTCTATTTAGTAGCTAAACCACCAGTGAACCTACACGTATCTACTGAGAGTCATATGGAATGTTGATGATGGGAAACATGGCAAACATTAACGCAGGTTTTATGAAGTCTGACCCAGTTATAGAAACAACGGTCAGTAAGGACTACAGCACAGCAGATAAGCTCTTAGCACTGAATACTACCCAGCATAATAAACAGCAGTGCACATTTCACACAAGCTAAACTACTACATTAATATATTCTATACGGAACACATGTTCTAATGACAAATCATAGCTATATGATCTGACTTATCTGCTCCCACACCTGTGTACACCCACCGCTTTACTTTCACTTTTAGAGATCTCCAATAAAGAACTCCTAACACTGTTACAGTATGAAAATGAGAAACACAGAGTGAGAGATGATGAAGTGTGGAGAGTCCAGTCTTCTATATCAGATACAGAGTTACAGTAAAAGCTCAGCCTACCTTCGTGTGGAGCCACTGAGGCATAACTGAACGTGTAGAGGTTCAGGATGATCTGCAGATCCGCCGAGTCCACCGAGAGCTTATTATCAGCACTGATTCATACAGTACAGTATCTTTCCGTTTAGAATGAGGAATGAGATCCGGAGCTGCTCTGATCCTTTACCCTCACTAGCTCACCTGGACTAACCTGCTGAAAGAGGCGCGCAAGGACAGAGTCCAGTTCAGGGTTTAAACCGTCCTTGGACTTTCCCTCTTCAGTTTCTCATCAGTCCAGACTGAACCTGCATGTTTTTCCTCACAGTGAGACACAGAACCACCTACAGCTACATACACTTATAGAAAACGCTTCTTCACTGAGGATGGAGTCTGCGCCGCTCTTTAAGGGAGCGTCTAAAAAGTGTGTTTAGTGGAGAACCTGACGTTGACATTCTCAGTCAGTGGGAGGAGCTGCTCTTCTGTGAGTCCTTAAATATCACTAATGCAGGAGCAGCACGGTCACTGGTGGAACACTTTCCACCAACCAAAGGATTTTCTCCCAGATCTCAATCAGTTCATACAGAAATGACATAAACTTACATGATTGATCAACAGATCACCAGGAAAACACAAAACACCATTCAGAATCTAAATATAGCTTCATTAAACCACCAAGAACCATCAGAAATCTTGTTTATGGTGCTTTCTTTGTCAGGAGAATGTTATATACTAAGACCCTGGACACTGTGGTCAGCTACTTCTGATCTGTAACTAGCAGCTACACACGGACGGGTTAATAAATCAGGAGCTTCCGGGGATCAAGCACTGTAGGGCATCCCCATGCCACCACACATTCCAGTGTACTCCGTAACTCTTCCCGTACAACCAAATGTGATGAGCCCTGAACACAAAACAGCCGCAGTACAATAATAAAGATTTTATTACTACAGGTGTGTCCAGCCTTATCTGCAAAGGGTGGGTGTGGTGGCATATTGGGTCAGCCCAACACTGCACAAGGACAGAGGCTGAAGACCGACAGAGTAAACCAGTAGAATCAGACGCTCCAGCTTGATTGGACTGGACTGGAACTCTGTTGGCAAACTATTTCATACCAGCCGCCTTCCTTTCTACAGAGGCTCTGCTAACCCAGCTCCAGTAGTAGTTTAGATAGCACCAGTATTATAGACTCAGTAATACTGCAGGATATACATACCGGCCCTTATGTATCTGGGTTTATTCAGTGAGCCACAAAGATGTTCTGCATAAGTGCTGAAGTATCACAGTTCTGGAGGGAATGTTATTTTTGATAAAGTGGCCAAAGTATAAAGCTAACTGATAAAGAAACATTATAAAGGCTTATTACTCACCACATATCACCGACAAAATCCCTCTACATAAATACAAATTACTAAATACAAACATACTAAATGTTCCCATTTGATCTTGTTTTTGACTTGATGTTGTATGTGCTGAAGTTCAGTGGTAGAGTTGTGGTTGATTTTGGACCCAGTCATGTCATAAACTTTCTTTACTGTTGGGATTTGAATGTTTGCTGACAGGGAGAAGTTCCCTAAACTTTCAGGACAGGGAGCTGAGGGTCAGCGGGGAGGACAGTGGCATGCTGAAGAAAGCCAGAATGTTAATATTAAGCACAGTGCTAATGTAATTATAGGTATATAAATATTAAATATACAGGGGATATCCCCGTCTGTTGGGTATTTGAGTTGACTGAAGTGACTGGTACACGGTAGCTAGAACGTTTGCTGAATTTTTTTAATTCTGTGCTATATTGCGTATGTAATTGGTGGTTAAAGTTCCTGTCCAAAGTTCCACAAAACCTGAGTGATTGTATTTTATATTATTACTGGATCTTAAAATTCCACAGAAAAGAGTTTTGGTATTGTTTTAACATGGATATGTACAGTGTGTACGAGAATATCAGGAAACACGTCCCTCACACCAAATGCTGCAGAATGCTGGAAAACACATTCTGACGTATTTTTAGAATTCAGAATTTTACCGGATCAGCCTTTTAGCATGTTAGTGATCGGTTGAGTTGGTCATTCTCGGTCTAGCTGTTAAACTGTGGGCTGTGTTTATTATGGTTTCAGGATTTTAGGTTCCTCAGATGTTCTCCTTTCAGGAGATCCCCCCTTCCGTTCCCTTTCAGTCACACAGGCTGATTGAGTGCTGTTGGCTCTCCCTTGTGGAGAATCTTCAGCCTGCTAAATGGTAGTGAATGCAAGTCAAGTCTAGGAGGAGCTTTCTTAGTTAAAGCTTGTGGTCTCCCCATGTCTCCAGGTCACCTCCACCACCTTTCTTCTCCAGTCCTTCCTCTGCACTCGCCCACATATCAGCTGATGATTCGTCTCTCTGATCATTCACAAATACCATTGGCTATTGTTGGGGGAAAGGGGTTAAGAACATGTCGGAGTAGAGACTTAGAAATGGACACAGTCTATTGTAATTAAAGTGGAATAATTCGATATCAAGACTTAAAGAAATGTTCACAATGTCACATTTAAAACAGCCATCAAAACAGCTGTAAATTCGCTTTAATATTATTTACATTATTTACATATATTATTATGCCTCTTATTAAATTCTGTGTATAATAATTTTTAAAAAATGATCAGGATAAAATACACTTAAAAATTTCCCATGTGTGTTTATAGTTATAATCTGTGCAGTTTTACAGCATCTGAAGCATTGATGAGGACCTTGCATCTTACTTAATGTCTTTTGCAGTAATAAAGACCTAAGTAATTAGTAACATCATCCTGGTAAATGACATGTAAGATTCAGGATGGAGCTGCTCTCTGCTGGACAGATGATTACCTAGAGTTGTTGAGTTCAGCAAGAACTACAAACTCTCTTGACTGTACTGCATAAAAATCTGTGTTCACCCACTGCAGACTGACATAAAACTGTGAGAAAAACTGTGAAAATCTAGGATGAGATTTGACACTAGATAGAACTGGACCTTAGTAACCATAACCTGCATGATTCAGGAGTGGAAGGACTCTCTGCTGGACTGATGAGTTTAAACTGTACGCTGAAGATTCAGCAGGAACTAGAAAAGTGCATTTCCTATGCGGGATGGTTGCGCAATTTGCTCAGCAAGGAACGAGGGATGAGTAAACGAGTGTGGGTCTGTACGACTGTGGATTGGTGCATGGGGACCTGCCCTTACTAAGCATGTGAAGTCTGGTGGCTCTCGGGCGAAGGAAACAACCAGCTTTAGGTGGGTCCAAAAATGACTCTAAGGGAGGAATGAGGGATGTGAAAAAAAAGCGGGTGCTGCACCCCTGAGCTATTGTATCCGATTTGGTGTCTCTAGGTTGAGTGGAAGTAGGTTAGATATTCACGTGTTCTTCGAACCTATTCATTCTCTATGGGAAAAAAGTTCCAGGAAAAATCCTTCCTACTCAGAATCTGTGCATCCGATCAAAAAGCTGTATACAAGCCCACATCAGTGTATCATACTGGACAATCTGGAGTTGGAACAAAGTCGATATCTTGAAAGCTGCGGGACGAGTTAGTCGGCGATGAAACGGGAGAAAAAAGAAAAATTAAATAACAGTATAGTTTGCTTTGCAATGCGCAACCATGATTAAGAAGTTCTATCTGACCTGAAAATCTCCAGTTTACAGTGTAAAGTCTTTAGTCTGGCAGAGTGCAGCTGCACTCCTGAATCCTCCATGTCATTGGTACTGAGGTCCAGGTCTTTCAGGGAGAATGTTTCTAGTTTTAAAACTGGTCCCGGAGTTTCACAGATCTTTGTTTTTTCAAGATTACAAAAAGCCAGTCTGCAGAAGGAAAACTCAACACATTGTGCAGAACAGTCAACTGAGTTCATAATTCTTGCTCACCTAAGAATCTCCAGGTTACAGTTTGAACATATCAGTCCAGAGGGAACAGTTACACTCTTTAACCATGCAGACCATCATTATTGAGGTCCAGTTTTTAATGGAGGATGTTTTTAGTTTCGAACCTCATCCTAAATTTTAAATTTTTTGCCTAAGATTATGACTTAATCTGCAGAGGGTGAACACAACAGATCATGCAGTACAATCAATTGAGTTTGTAGTTCTTGCTGACTGGTCTTATTCACAATACAACCTTTTGAATACATAATAAAAACAGGTCCATTAGTGAACACTACAAGTCATTGTTACTAATGTCTAAATCATCTAGGAAAGATATTTCTAGTTTTAAAACTGATTTCAAATTTGAAAGTACTAGCTGACTTAGGAATGTTCAATTTAAAGTGTAAAGTTCCAGTCCAGCAGAGAGCAGTTCTACTCCTGAATCCTGCAGGTCATTGTTACTGAGGTTAAGATCTTTCAGGGATGATGTTTCTAATTTCAAATCTGATCCTAGAGTTTCACGGTTCTTCGTGAAAATCAGGATATAAGTGCCCTATCATCCATGCAAACACATCTTTTTATGTACTAGGAGAACAGGTGCAGACCAAGGTGATGTTGAGGGTCAGCATTGCCTCATTTTGTGTCCAAGAATTGTCCCCAGTTTCTACTGGTCATTACTGCCAACTCTGCCACTATAACTTTTGGGTCCTTTGACTGGTGATATTTCAGTAGCCTTCAGTTTGAACTCCTCCATGGATTTCAACGCCTCAACTTACATGGTTTTTCATAGAGGGCAAATCTCCTCAGCCTTCTTGGCAGCCTTAGACATCTCCTTAGGTGGCAGCTTACTTTCTACTCTAGGTGTCCAATGGTGGAGATAGGGAACTCATACAGCAGCAGATGCCACAGGATCCTCATGTCATGTCTCTATTCATGTCTTGAATTTTTCTGGGATGCATTTTTTGTCTGTCATCCTAAAATCTCATCTAGTTCTTCAATTGTGGTCTTTATCGTTTCCGTATCTGTGAGGCTGCTGTGAAGTATCTTGACTTGGCAGGCTTAAATGACATCCTAGACCCTCTCATCAGTTTCTCTGGGCCCATGGGAATCTACCTGGCTTAATTAGACATTCATTCTATTTACTTAATCAGGATATTAATCTCTAATGCCAGCAGGATCACTGAGATGGTACAGCCAGTAATTATTTCCACCCCCAGGCTGTACCACTCTGAAATTGTTTTACCTTGTGATACTGGAACCTGATGTCTCACCAGTGTCTCTTTCACCTGCTTGTTGGGAATTGACCAGATTTACAAGGGTACCCTATTTTCTCTGAGTTCTCTAAGAAGTTATGTGACCATCACTATGTGTTTCAAGTACACTGTAATTGAAGATTCTCAATTTTTTCTACATTATTCATTTACTATACTGTGCTCTCTGCTGTGTGCTCCCTCTGCAGACCACCTTTTTGTAATCTTGATGAAAGGAATCTGGAATCAATTTTGAATCTATTAACATCCTCCTAGAAAAACTTGGACCTTAGTAACAATGACTTGCAGGATTCAGGAGTGGAGCTGCTCTCTGCTGGACTGAAGACATTAGAGTGTCAACTGGAGATTCACAGGTCAGCTAGTACTTCAATTTCATTTGATTTCATTCATCTTTTTGTCAAGTTCAGTGGCCCCAGTGATGGGGATGGGGGTGTGTAATTTCCCCTGTTTCCTGAAGTGCAATATCAGCTCATTGGTCTTATCGACATTGAGAAAAAGGTTATTCTCCTGGTGTGTCACAAAGCTGACCACCTCTTTGTGGGCCTCCTCATTGGTATTGAAGGTTGTTTAATTTTTGTTCATAGGTTGTTATTTTCTAATGACATTTGAGTATTTGGATTGTGCAATGGTGGCCAGTTCAAAACATGCTGGCACAACTTAGAGGGAGTTTAAGAGATTGAAGATGTCTAAATATTCCTGCTACACATCACTGCCAGAGACATGAGGAAGGTCCTCATCACTGCCAGGGATATGAGGAAGGTCCTCACCACTGCCAGGGATATGAGGAAGGTCCACATCACTACCAGAGACACGAGGAAGGTGCATATCACTGTCAGGGATGTGAGGAAGGAATAGCCAGTGGAGACTAGGGTTTTTCCGACCACCCCGGTCACTAACTGGAACGTTCTATGAACTGGTAGACTCAGCATGATGAGAAAAATAAATTAGAGAATGAATACACATAAACTGACCTAGCCAACTTAATATTACAGGGTACAAGGAGCTATGATCTTGAATACCAGCCTGTATTAGTCTGCTATAGCTGATATGGAGAATATCATAGCTTATAAGGAGAGCTTCAATATTTCAGTCATTGTTAGTGGGTTTGGTGTCAGTGGGTTTGGTGTCAGTGGGTTTGGCATGAGATGGTTCAGATGTTCTTTGTAGTGGTGGTGATGGGAACCAGGGGTGAAATACAGACCTCTTAAAAAAATTGATGATGGTAAAATAGTAGTAGAAATCTCCAATATACTGAACAACTCACTCGCCCACCTTTTCAAAACTACATCACCAGGCAGCATATTCATAACACGTTAATGTAGTAACTTTATTAGAGAGCTTCTAGTAGTGGATGTCTGGTTCCATTCACCACCACTGTGAGCAATTCCAACTCTCTGGGACTAACCATTTCGCACCAGATTTATTCTGTAATGAGCTGAAATCACCAGCAAAATACAGTTAGAATCAACTTCTATCTTTATATGGTGTATCAGAGATCTCTACTGAAGCTAGCATGCTAACCAGCTAGCCCCGGCCCTGTTCTGTCTGTTAGCACCGCTGGGTACCTGAAGAGGTGATAGTGAGTATCTGTAGTGCTGTAGAAGTGGAATCAGTCCAACATGAGAGGAAGAAGAAGTAGCTCTGCCCTGACAGCATGTTCAAACCTCTTAGCGGTTGTGGTGGAGGTGGTGCTCCTCATCAGGTAATTTATGGTCAGGTAGCCAATGAAAGGAGCAGCTTTTGGCAAGCGACTACCACGGTTGCTGGGCACTCTTAGGAAGAAAACACACTCAGCAGTAAACAGAAGAGTTAATACAGGTGCTGCTCTCCACTGGTGGAGACGCTCTCGGAGAGGAAAAGCAGGAGGTCTGATGAACTCAGAACATTTCCTCTAGACTTGTAGGTCTACAGCTGATAACGCTCACACTGAGGAGGAGGAGGGTCTGTGCTGTTGTTTTGATGGGGTGGGGCAATTTATTCTGGGAAGCTTCTATAATTTAGTGCACACTAAATAAGGCTGTACGAGTTTTGTACAATGTACAGATCAATACAAACCGAATATAAAATAATCAGTAAATATAAAAATACACAACATCAGCTTTTTATCTAGATTTTAACAGATACACGATCAACTGAGAAAATATCTCAAACTTATGAACATTCATTCCTGGTTTTAGAGCGTGTTCTACTGAGAGCTGTATCTGGAGTCAGCAGGTGGTAAGATGGAACTGAACTCTTAAGACCTTCTGACCTTCTTTTCTTCCTCTGAGAGCTTTATATGGGACTTTAAGGCTTCATTGGTAAATAATCCATACAAGCAGATTGGTTAGTGTTGGGTATGTTTATTGCGTGTTGTACAAAAACAATGTTCAGTTCATAAAAACACATACAATACAAACAATCCTATGTGCAGCTCCAAATGAAGTCCTTCCCTTCTTCATAATTAAAACAAGCTCGTTATAGATTGCATTCATAATCAAAACATGATTTTTCAGAATAATTACATTATTTACATTTTTGTCAGGAATATTTGAAACTGGGATTGGAATATAATTGCATTATTGTTGATACAGTTCATCAAAGTTTTCACAGTTAGTTTTGGATATATCAAGTGTATATTGAGTTTTGAGTCCGGGGTATATAACAGGAATGAGAGGTGATGTTGGTGATGAAGGTACATTATAGAAAGTGTAGAGATGTGTCTGTTTATCACAGTCGTAAAAAGACAGTGTGTGTTTCTCACAGTCTATAAACACTCCCAGCTTTGAGACCCGACCTCTCACTAGAACAGGAGGC
The DNA here is from genome assembly GCA_024036415.1 of Prochilodus magdalenae. Lineage (NCBI taxonomy): Eukaryota > Metazoa > Chordata > Actinopteri > Characiformes > Prochilodontidae > Prochilodus > Prochilodus magdalenae. The sequence goes on from JAMWET010004982.1 coordinate 27,504, forward strand.
AGAGAGGGATCATTAACATAGTACCCTTTATCTTTATCATACTGAAGAACCCAGTAGCCGTTCTGTGGAGATACAGGAACTGGTCTCCTCTGCTCTGCTGATTGGTTGGTTACCCCCACATACCAGGATGTTGGACATATATTCATCTCCATAGTGAATTCAGTGTTGACTGATGCGTCTTTCAGTCCGGTCACCTCCCAGTAATACTGTCCTGAGTGAATTCTCTCTCTAAACCAGCAGCCCAGAGTAGAGTCTGATGACTGAACCTGGATGCACACTGAAAATAATACATCAAATACACATAAACATATAAACTATATAAACTCAAATAAGAAACCTATAATAAAGATGTTTAACATATATTAAATTTAATAGGAAAACAGAAAATAGGAGAGAAGAAGTCATTATTCAAATTACAGAATATGTGGGAATGTGTTTATTGACAATGTATCAATCTTGTGTTTTGGAGGAGAGAGAGACAGATGGAGAGGTGAGGGGCTGGGTTTTGGGGGATGTTAAGACAGATGTGATGGAGGGGTTAGTGAGGGTCTTATTTACCTTTGCGTGGGAGCATCTTTTTCCAGTCTGTATAAAGAGGAAAGAGAAGAACTGGAGTGATTTAGAAAGAGCAGGTGTGAAACATGTTAGACAGCTATAAAGATGGTGTACTGATGGAGATGTGGAAGAGAGGGCTATAAAGATGGTGTACTGATGGAGATGTGGAAGAGAGGGCTATAAAGATGGTGTACTGATGGAGATGTGTATGAGATGGCTATAAAGATGGTGTACTGATGGAGATGTGGATGAGAGAGCTATAAATATGGTGTACTGATGGAGATGTGGATGAGAGGGCTATAAAGATGGTGTACTGATGGAGATGTGGATGAGAGGGCTATAAAGATGGTGTACTGATGGAGATGTGGATGAGAGGGCTATAAAGATGGTGTACTGATGGAGATGTGTATGAGACGGCTATAAAGATGGTGTACTGATGGAGATGTGGATGAGAGGACTATAAAGATGGTGTACTGATGGAGATGTGTATGAGAGGGCTATAAAGATGGTGTACTGATGGAGATGTGGATGATACGCTATAAAGATGGTGTACTGATGGAGATGTGGATGAGAGGAAATGTACCTGGACGTTCTACTTCTGAATTTGACTTTTTGCTGCTTTTTGCTGAACCTAATCAAAGGAAAATAATGTGTTAGTGTTTTTATCTTCACAGTGCGGTATTATATTTTACTGAGAGTCTAAACTAAAATGAAGGAGTGCTGCTCTAAACAGATAAAGTACAACCCCAGTTCCAAAGAAGTCGGCATGCTGTGTAAAATGTTAATAAATGTAATTAAAACAAAATGTAATTATTTTTAAATCTCATGGACCCCCATTTTATTCACAGCAGGACATAGAACACACATCAGATGCTGATTTCATAAAAAGAAGTTTTAAAAAGCTGGGACTGGGCCGTGTCTACCACTGTGTAGCATCCCCAGTTCTCAACACCAGTCGGTAAACATCTGGGAAGTGAGGAGACCAGCTGCTGGAGTATTGGGAGAGGAATGTTCTCCCGTCCTTGTCTGATGTAGGATTCTACCTGCTCGACAGTCCTGGACCTATTTTGCTGGATTCTTGTTTGATGCTCCAATTGTTTTCTACTGGTGAAAGGTCTGGACTGCAGACAGGTCAGTTCAGCACCTGGACTCTTCTCCATGCTGCTGTGATGGATGCAGTATGTGGTTTATAAGGCCATCTCTGAAAGAAACGTGGTCTGGATGGGAACGTATGTTGTTCTGAAACCTCTGATACAGGTTTACCTCACAGTAGTGGATTGTTCATGAGCACATGGAGTGAGTTCCAGTTCCAGCCTGAGGATCCATAGATCACAGGCATGGGCACGGGTAATATTCACTGTTAGCCTGTTTCCTGAGAGGTTCCTGTTGATGATATTATGTACTGTGGCTGGTGGGAGATCCAGAGTCTGTTTTTCTAAAGATGTTAGACAGTTCATCACAGATTGGTGAACCCCGGCCTGTTTAGAGAGACTCTCTCAAATGCTCTTTTCATTATCCAGTCATGTGTTTGTTCTATTGTGCATTTTACACAGCATCCCAAGTCTACATCCACAGTGTAAAACTCTATATCAGCTCCATCAGCTCCAATTATTTATCTCAGAGCAGTAACTGTAAATTCAGACTGTACAAATTACCTGGTGGTTTTGTAGCTGGACCTGGTTTTTTATAAGTACGTGGACCTGCTGAAACAGAAAACCACTCCATCAGCTCCACTTACTCATCTCAGATCAGAATCAGAATCAGAGCAGATCAGTACTGTAAATCCAGACGGTATAAGTTACCTGGTTTTCCTGGACCTGTAGGTGTTTCTTTGTTGACTGTTTCTGGACCTGCTGAAGGAGAAACAAGTTTGATATGAATCTTGATAAGGGCTCTTCTTTAAGCTTCATTAACCATCTTTCAACTAGAATATTTTTCTTTTTATCTTATTATTTAACAGAGTTTGTGTTCAAATGGGCTTTAGAGTTTTAATTTAAGTTCTAATTCTTTCCAAGAAGGCAGTACAATTCAGTTCCATTACAAACCTATAAATCTATGTATTTAGATGTGGTATAAACTGATTTAGATTCGATTTGGAGGTAATGCTATGTGATGTAATCAGAAAACCGGAAAGATGAGATTTCATTTTCTCTCATGAATACAGAAACTAATATCTCATCAATAAAACCTTAAAAATGATAACAGCCCTTTCTACACTTACAAGGACGAAATAGACTATATTGCCAAAAGTATGTGGTCACCCCTTAATAACTAAGTTTAGGTGTTCAGATGTGTAAATTCAGGCATATAGTCATGCAGTCTATGTAGACACTGTAGAGGAAAAATACCCCAAAAACAACACTAATTTTAACAGATTCATCACTATTTAACCATAATCAACATTACAAATCAACCTCTGTAGAAAACATGCAGGTAACCATCGTATTCTACACTGAAATACTAAAGGTCATGTAATAGAAGTATGTATATTGTTAATGGAGTGGTGTTACCTCAGAGGACAGCTTGGGAAGGCATGATGGTCGGTGCCCATCATACATACAGTGAGGACAATAAGTATTTGAACACCCTGCGACTTTGCAAGTTCTCCCACTTAGAAATCATAGAGGGGTCTGAAATTTTCATCTGAGGTGCATGTCCACTCTGAGAGACATAATCTAAAAAAAGAAATCCGGAAATCACAATGTATGATTTTTTAAAATTATTTATTTGTGTGTTACTGCTGCAAATTTGAAAATTGAAGTATTTGAACACCTGCCAATCAGCAAAAATTCTGGCTCTCAAAGACCGGTTAGTCCGCCTCTAAAAACTCCACCTCCACTCCACTTATTATTCTAAATTAGAAGCACCTGTTTGAGGTCATTAGCTGCATAAAGACACCTGTCCACCCCACACAATCAGTAAGACTCCAACTACTAACATGGCTAAGACCAAAGAGCTGTCCAAAGACACCAGAGACAAAACTGTTGACCTCCACAAGGCTGGAAAGGGCTATGGGGCAATTGCCAAGCAGCTTGGTGAAAAAAGATCAACGATTGGAGCAATTATTATAAAATGGAAGAAGCTAAACATGACTGTCCATCTCCCTCGGACTGGGGCTCCACGCAAGATCTCACCTCGTGGCGTATCAGTGATCCTAAGAAAGGTGAGGAATCAGCCCAGAACTACACGGGAGGAGCTGGTCAATGACCTGAAGAGAGCTGGCACCACTGTTTCCAAGGTTACTGTGGGTAATACACTAAGACGTCATAGTTTAAAGTCATGCATGGCACGGAAGGTTCCCCTGCTTAAATCAGCACACGTCCAGGCCCGTCTTAAGTTTGCCCATGACCATTTGGATGATCCAGAGGAGTCATGGGAGAAAGTTCTGTGGTCAGATGGTCTTAATTCCACTCGCCGTGTTTGGAGGACGAAGAATGATGAGTACCATCCCAAAAACACCATCCCTACTGTGAAGCATGGGGGTGGAAGCATCATGCTGTGGGGGTGTTTTTCTGCACATGGGACAGGACGACTGCACTGTGTTAAGGAGAGGATGACCGGGGCCATGTATTGCGAGATTTTGGGGAACAACCTCCTTCCTTCAGTTAAAGCATTGAAGATGGGTTGTGGCTGGGTCTTCCGACATGACAATGACCCAAAGCACACAGCCAGGATAACCAAGGAGTGGCTCCGTAAGAAGCATATCAAGGTTCTGGAGTGGCCTAGCCAGTCTCCAGACCTAAACCCTATAGAAGATCTTTGGAGGGAGCTCAAACTCTGTGTTTCTCAGCGACAGCCCAGAAACCTGGCTGATCTGGAGGAGATCTGTGTGGAGGATGGGCCTCCCTGCTGCAGTGTGTGCACACCTGGTGAAAAATTACAGGACCTCTGTAATTGCAAACAAAGGCTACTGTACCAAATATTAACACTGATTTTCACAGGTGTTCAAATACTTATTTGCAGCAGTAACACACAAATAAATTATTAAAAAATCATACATAGTGATTTCCGGATTTTTTATTTTATTTTGTCTCTCACAGTGGACATGCACCTAAGATGAAAATTTCAGACCCCTCTATGATTTCTAAGTGGGAGAACTTGCAAAGTAGCAGGGTGTTCAAATACTTGTTTTCCTCACTGTATATGGCCTTATACATGGTATCTCAGTATATAGGTATTGTATTATTTTGGAACAGTGGCAGGTTTCACATCATCAGTTTTCTGTAGTTGAGAAACTTTCAATGTTTCCATTCACTTATCCTACACGGTTTAGGAGCTAATATTTACCAGATCAGATTCTAATAAAAGTAATGACTCCCTCCATCAAAAGTGAGAAGTCTAAAAGAAGTAGGATTAGAGAGGAGGTGTAAAGGCAGTGAGATTAGAAAGGTGGTGTAAAGGCAGTGAGATCTGGAAGGAGGTGTAAAGGCAGTGAGATCAGAAAGGAGGTGTCAAGACAGTGAGATCAGAAAAGAGGTGTAAAGGTAGTGAGATCAGAAAGGAGGTGTAAAGGCAGTGACCCTCTTAAGAGTGTCATCCAGGTCTACTCACCAACAAGGCGAACTCCTTCTTCTTCTAAAGGACCTTAAGAGAAAGAACATCATGTACCTCCTGAGAAGAGTCTCCTCATTTCTATATTCTCTTATTAATAACTATAGCTGGATCTCTTAGTGCTCAGAAACACAGTAGGCATGTTCAGTCTTATGGTGTGGAGTGTCTGAAGATTAATGCTGAAGATGCAGCTTCCTCACAACAGCAGACTGAGTCTTACCTGTCGATGGAGACTTCTTCTGGGAAACTTTTTTTAAATTATGGCCTGGAATCCAGAAAATTCCTAATTAGAATGTGTCAAGACAGTGTGAGGCTTCTAAATAGGACTTGATGCTAAATTAGCAATATGGAGAAAAATTTTATCACATGATATTTAGTTCTACTGAGGTTTAATAAACTGAACCAGACTAAAAACATTCCATCATAATCTCTGAATTCAGTGTTGTTTATTCAATATTACACAAACTGTACTGCACTAAACCCAGATAAACAGGACTAATGATGCTCTCTTTGTGGTGAAAGATCCAGTCAGTGTTTGTTACATACCTACAATATCTATGATAAACTCATGATAACAGTATTTATCACAATAATGATTAATATCACATTTCCAACTCTACTGATAACTGAACACTTCCTACCTCTGATCCTGAAGATGAAGACTGCCACTACAACCAACATCAACAGACTGATAGCCAGTGAGATGATGATAGCTATGTAAACTGGAGAGACACCTGATATAAATAAATCTTGTTTTCTTATATACATATATAAAAATAAATCATATAATAACATCCATATCACCACTATACAGTGTCAGGTTGAACAGCTTCAGACTCACCTGGTTCTAAAGTACAGTCCAAATTAGGTTTAAGTGGCAGCACCCTTGCTTCCTTCATCTCCTGATCAGAAAAACCCACAGAACAGGAGATCCACTCTGACTCCGAGGGAGAGACAAGCAGCCAGGAGCTCACACTCACCAACCTATCAGAACCTGTAGGAGAAAGAGAGAGAGAGAGAGAGAGAGAGAGAGAGTTTTGATTTTGTTTGTTTCCTTTCAGTGGTCAGTTCTGCCCTAGCCTTGTCGTGTCATGATTAGGATTTAAAATATGACCATGGGAGTATTTGGAGTATTCTGCTCACCTATCGCATGTACCACTAGAATGATGTCTTACTCCACCTACAGCTGGAACTGTGAATGTTAGTCAATGTAAATTTAGTTTATCACAGTTTTATATCTGATTACAGTGTTTACAGACCTGCTCTATAGTGATCCTGAGTTCTCGTCCTTCTTTGTCTCTCCAGATGAGGGTTGGGTTTGGTGACCATCCACCTGATGCACAGGTAACATTCACCTGTTCTCCAGCTTCAGCAACAGATAGGACAGGAAGAGATCCGACCACTAGAGGATTGAATAGAGCATATTTCAGTATTTCACAACTTGGAGCTTTGCTGTGAGTGATAACAGGAAAATTGACTGTGTCTGTGTAAAACTAGTAACAAGGTTAACCAGAACGTCCTGATGAGGGTTTATGTTTATAAGTGTTGAGTCATGTCTTTACCTGGAAGGTTGAGGAACACACTCGCCTCTTCATACCACTTATGGCTTTCAACAAAGCACACATATTCTCCTCTGTCTGCTAGTGTGAGCTTCTCCAGCTTCAGAGAGACGTTCCCTTTCTCCAGTTCTCCAATCAGAGACACTCTGTCCCTGTACTGAGGATCTCCAGTGTTCTCCTGGACATTTAGATCTTTGTACAGTAGAACCAGGTTGTCCTTGTTATTGGGACCATACCAGTGTACTTCAAAGCTCTTACAGTTCTGTGAAGGAGACACGACACATGGAAGGACCACCGAAGATCCTAACTGCCCTATAACGTCATCTGGGACCACCAAAGAGAATTTATCTGAAATAGAGACACATTATATTAGTTATGATTAAAATTACTTTCTAAACATGAACTACACATGTGCATATTCTATCAACTGTAGTACTGCCAATATTTAACAAAGTCCAACGTCCTAATCAGTCCTTCTTTGGTTCAGCTCCTGATGGTACACCTTTTGACCAAGATCTGAAGTTTCAATCACCTGCTTTGGGTAAGTGTGCTCACTTCCTCTTCCCATGTATATGTGTATTCGCTGCGCAGTAGGGATGGTGATCCCACTCTCATACTCTAGAACTCTCTACTCAGAGAAACACAACCATAACAGGAAATACAAAGTACAGGTAGTAACCCCAGATTATAGTCATCCTGTGGGGTAAAGTTAATCATACACATAAATCCGGATTATAGTCATCCTGTGCGGTAAAGCAAACCATAGAAATAACTCCAGATTATAGTCATTCTGTGCGGTAAAGCAAACCATAGAAATAACCCCAGATTATAGTAATCCTGTGCAGTAAAGCAAACCGTAGAAATAACCCCAGATTATAGTAATCCTGTGCGGTAAAGCAAACCATAGAAATAACCCCATATTATAGTCATCCTGTGCGGTAAAGTAAACCATAGAAATAACCCCAGATTATAGTCATCCTGTGCGGTAAAGCAAACCATAGAAATAACCCCAGATTATAGTAATTCTGTGCGGTAAAGCAAACCATAGAAATAACCCCAGATTATAGTAATCCTGTCCTGTAAAGCAAACCATAGAAATAACCCCAGATTATAGTCATCCTGTGCGGTAAAGCAAACCGTATAAATAACCCCAGATTATAATAATCCTGTCCTGTAAAGCAAACCATATAAATAACCCCAGATTATAGTCATCCTGTGCGGTAAAGCAAACCATAGAAATAACCCCAGATTATAGTCATTCTGTCCTGTAAAGCAAACCATAGAAATAACCCCAGATTATAGTAATTCTGTGCAGTAAAGCAAACCATATAAATAACCCCAGATTATGGTCATCCTGTGCGGTAAAGCAAACCATAGAAATAACCCCAGATTATAGTCATTCTGTCCTGTAAAGCAAACCATATAAATAAACCCAGATTAAATGAATCCTGTGCTATAATTCAATCCCATAATCTGTGGCTGTAATAATCCAGTGCTATTAAACGAGCTGTAATCCTGTATAGTAGTGGTGAGGTTGTGCTTTTTGAGCTGCAGAGTGAAGTTGGTCTGATTCTCTTTCCTACAGAATAGCGCTGAAGTCCGGATACGGGAAGTACCTGGGGATAAACTCGGATGGCGTTGTGGTGGGGCGGTCAGATGAGCGAAGAGCGAGAGGGCGAAGAGCGAGAGGGCGAAGAGCGAGAGGGCGAAGAGCGAGAGAGTGTGAGAGGGCGATAGTGGGCACGAGAGGGCGAGAGAGGGCCTGAGAGAGTGCGAGAGGGCACGAGAGGGCGAAGAGCGAGAGGGCGAAGAGCGAGAGGGCGAAGAGCGAGAGAGTGTGAGGGCGAAGAGCGAGAGAGTGTGAGAGGGCGATAGTGGGCACGAGAGGGCACGAGAGAGTGCGAGAGGGCACGAGAGAGTGCGAGAGGGCGAAGAGCGAGAGGGCGAAGAGCGAGAGAGTGTGTGAGGGCGATAGAGGGCACGAGAGGGCGATAGAGTGCGAGAGGGCCCGAGAGAGTGCGAGAGGGCCCGAGAGAGTGCAAGAGGGCCCGAGAGAGTGCGAGAGGGCCCGAGAGAGTGCGAGAGGGCACGAGAGAGTGCAAGAGGGCGAAGAGCGAGAGGGCGAAGAGTGAGAGGGCATGTCATGTTGTTTCTTAGATTGCTCGTATGTTCGTTAAATCTTTGGGAATTTGGAGGAATGTAACTGTGTAGTTGGGTTTGAATGTTTGCTGACAGGAAGAAGTTCCAGAGCTTTCAGGACAGGAAGCTGAGGGTCAACGAGGAGGACAGTGGCACGCTGAAGAAAGCCAGAATGGAGGGAAAGTTCCACGAGGCTTTACTGGACAGGTGAGGACCCTCTACCACACACAGCTGGGAAACCAGTGATGTCTGCTGACCTGTAATATTTAAATAAAGCTATAGGAGTGAGTCATTAACCTGCAGCACAGTGCTAATGCAATTATAGATATATGAATATTAAATATACAGGAAATATCCCCGTGTTATGAAGTGACTGGTATATGGTAGCCAGACCGTCTGTGGTATTGTATTTTTTCTGTATTATACTGCGTATGTAATTGGTGGTAAATTTGATTGTATCTTTATGTTTAACAGGAGATCCAAGATGAAAGCTGACCGATACTGCAAGTGATATTAAAAACCTGTTTTTCTTTATGTATTTTTATTTTTCTCCCAGTACAAATCACTTTAATGTGGTGTAAACTTTCTTTTTATATCAAATTTCAAACTGGCCAAAATTCCACGTGTCCTGAGTGATTTTGTTATTTATATTATTATTGGATCTTTCTGCTTTAGGAAATTTTGAGATGCTATTTTTTATTTGAACTAATTTGGTGATATGTAACCTATCTGGGCCTGGAAACTGCAACACTGTGCAGTTGTGCAGAGCCACCACATGATGGCGGTAGAAGACTAAAATTTTAATTCTCATTCACATTAGTTCCCTCACCTTGAGTGAGTTTATAAGAAGACCTCCAATATTCCAGTAATTGTTAGTGGGTTAGGTGTTAGTGGGTTTGGCGTGAGCTGGTTCAGATGTTCTTTGTAGTCGTGGTGATGGGAACCAGGGGCCAAATCAGATCTACCGAACATCTCCACTTGCCCACCTTTTCAAAACTACACCACCAGGCTGTATATTCATAACATGTTCATGTAGTAGCTTTGAGAGGGCTTCTAGAGGTGGACGTCTGGTTCCATTCACCACCACTGTGAGCAATTCCGACCATTTCACACCAGATTTATTCTGTAATAAACTGAAATCACCAACAAAAATAAGAATCAACATCTGTCTTTATGTGGTGTATCAGAGATCTCTACTGAAGCTAGCATGCTAACCAGCTAGCCCCGGCCCTGTCCTGTCTTGTAATACCACTGGGTACCTGAAGAGGTGATAGTGAGTATCTGTAGTGCTGTAGAAGTGGAATCAGTCCAACATGAGAGGAAGAAGAAGTAGCTCTGTTGCCCTGACAGCACGTTCGTACCTCTTAGCGGTTGTGGTGGAGCTGGTGCTCCTCGTTAAGGTCAGGTAGCCAATGAAAGGAGCAGCTTTTGGAAAGCACTACCACGGTTGCTGGGCACTCAGAAAGAAACCACGCTCAGCAGCAAACAGAAGAGGAGTTAACACAGGTGCTGCTCTCCACTGCTGGAGACGCTCTTGGAGAAGAAGAGGAGGAGGTCTGATGAACTCAGAACGTTTACTCTGGACTGGTAAGTCTACAGCTGTTAACGCTCACAATGAGGAGGAGGAGGGTCTGTGCTCGGTTGGCCATTTTATTCTGGGAAGCTTCTATAATTTAGTGCACACTAAATAAGGCTGTATGAGTTTTGTACAATGTTCAAATCAATACAAACCGAATATAAAATAATCAGTAAATATGAAAATACACAACATCAACTTTTTATCTAGGTTTTAATAGATATACGATCAACTGAACTCAGTTCCTATGCACATCGGCTTCCTGTGAGACCTGCATCTGGTGCGCTTAAGACCTCCTGACCTTTTCTTCCTCTGAGAGCTTTTTTTTTGGGGACTTTAAGGCTTCATTGGTAATTGATCAATACAAGCAGATTGGTTAGTGTTGGGTGTGTTTATTGTGTGAGGTACAGAAACAACGTTCAGTTCATAAAAACACACCTACAATACAAACAATCTCATGTACAGCTCCTGTTTGAAGAAGTCCTTCCATTCTTCATAATTAAAACAAATAATATTTATACTTCTTTAAAGATTGTATTCATAACCAAAACATATTTCTTCAGAATAATTTTATTATTTACTTTTTTTTTGTCAGGAACATTTGAAACTGGGGCCAGAATATAATCACATTATTGTTGATACAGTTCATCACATTTCACACATTGAATGTGAGATATTCTAAGTGAATATCGAGGTGCGACTCCGGGATATATAACTGGAGTGAGAGGTGATGTTGGTGATGAAGGTACATTATTGAAAGTGTAGAGATGTGTCTGTTTATCACAGTCGTAAAAAGACTCTGTGTGTTTCTCACAGTCTATAAACACTCCCAGCTTTGAGACCTGACCTCTCACTAGAACAGGAGTCAGAGAGGGATCATTAACATAGTACCCTTTATCTTTATCATACTGAAGAACCCAGTAGCCGTTCTGTGGAGTTACAGGATCTGGTGTCCTCCTCTCTGCTGATTGGTTGGTTACTCCCACATACCAGGATGTTGGACATTTATACATCCTCTTAACAGTTCCAGTGTTGTGTGATACGTTTGTCAGTCCGGTCACCTCCCAGTAATACTGTCCTGAGTGAATTCTCTCTCTAAACCAGCAGCCTAGAGTAGAGTCTGATGACTGAAACCTGAGGAACACTGAAAATAATACATCAAATACACATAAACATACAAACTCAAATAAGAAACCTATAATAATGTTTAACTAATATTAAATTTAAGAGGAAAACAGGAAAATAAAGAGGATCAGTCATTATTCATATTACAGAATATGTGGGAATGTGTTTATTGACTATGTAAATGTGATATTAGTGATGTACATTATATCTACATCAATAACACTGAATCCTGATGTTAAGGTTCGTGTTTTGGAGGGTGGGGAGACAGATGTGATGGTGGAGGGTAGGTAGGTGGGACAGGTGTGGAGAGAGGGTTACCTTTGCGTGTGAGCATCTTTTCCCAGTCTGTATAAAGAGGAAAGAGAAGAACTGGAGTCATTTAGAAAGAGCAGGTGTGAAACATGTTAGACGGCTATAAAGATGGTGTACTGATGGAGATGTGTATGAGATGGCTATAAAGATGGTGTACTGATGGAGATGTGTATGAGAGGGCTATAAAGATGGTGTACTGATGGAGATGTGGATGAGAGGGCTATAAAGATGGTGTACTGATGGAGATGTGGATGAGAGGGCTATAAAGATGGTGTACTGATGGAGATGTGGATGAGAGGGCTATAAAGATGGTGTACTGATGGAGATGTGGATGAGACGGCTATAAAGATGGTGTACTGATGGAGATGTGTATGAGAGGGCTATAAAGATGGTGTACTGATGGAGATGTGTATGAGAGGGCTATAAAGATGGTGTACTGATGGAGATGTGTATGAGAGGGCTATAAAGATGGTGTACTGATGGAGATGTGTATGAGACGGCTATAAAGATGGTGTACTGATGGAGAAGTGTATTTTACTGAGACATCACAAATTTGGGAAACTGTGTAAATAAATGTAAATTAAAACAGAATGCAATGATCTGCAAATAGACCCACATTTTACAGTGCCTTGCAAAAGTATTCGGCCCCCTTGAACTTTTCAACCTTTTGAAAATCATCCAATGTTGACCTAAATGACTGATGATGATAAATAGAATCCACCTGTGTGTAATCAAGTCTCTGTATAAATGCACCCGCTCTGTAATAGTCTCAGAGTTCTGTTTAAAGCGCAGAGAGCATCATGAAGACCAAGGAACACACCAGGCAGGTCCGAGATACTGTTGTGAAGAAGTTTAAAGCTGGATTTGGATACAAAAAGATTTCCCAAGCTTTAAACATCTCAAGGAGCATTGTGCAAGCGATCATATTGAAATGGAAGGAGTATCAGACGACTGCAAATCTACCAAGACCCGGCCATCCCTCTAAACTTTCAGCTCAAACAAGGAGAAGACTGATCAGAGATGCAGCCAAGAGGCCCATGATCACTCTGGATGAACTGCAGAGATCTACAGCTGAGGTGGGAGACTCTGTCCATAGGACAACAATCAGTCGTACACTGCACAAATCTGGCCTTTATGGAAGAGTGGCAAGAAGAAAGCCATTTCTCAGAGATATCCATAAAAAGTCTCGTTTAAAGTTTGCCACAAGCCACCTTGGAGACACACCAAACATGTGGAAGAAGGTGGTCTGGTCAGATGAAACCAAAGTCGAACTTTTTGGCCACAGCTCATCACCCTGAACACACCATCCCCACTGTCAAACATGGTGGTGCCAGCATCATGGTTTGGGCCTGCTTCTCTTCAGCAGGGACAGGGAAGATGGTTAAAATTGATGGGAATGGATGGAGCCAAATACAGGACCATTCTAGAAGAAAACCAAAAAAGTCCAGCCAGGACCTGAATCCAATTCGAGAATCTGTGGAAAGAGCTGAAAAACTGCTATTCACAAACGCTCTCATCCAACATCTCACTGCAGGGCTCGAGCTGTTTTGTAAGGAAGAATGGGCAAAAATTTCAGTCTCTCGATGTGCAAAACTGATAGAGACATACCCCAAGCGACTTGCAGCTGTAATCGCAGCAAAAGGTGGCGCTACAAAGTATTAACGCAAGGGGGCCCAATAATATTGCACGCCCCACTTTTCAGTTTTTCATTTCTAAAAAAAGTTTCAAATAACCAATAAATTTCGTTCCACTTCACGATTGTGTCCCACTTGTTGATTCTTCGCAAAAAATTACAATTTCATATATTGATGTTTGAAGCCTGAAATGTGGCAAAAGGTTGAAAAGTTCAAGGGGGGCGAATACTTTTGCAAGGCACTGTATTTACAGTAGAACGCAGAACATGTATCAGATGCTGAACCTTAGACATTTCATAAAAATGTATCTAGAACCTGATGGCAACAAGTTTTAAAAAGCTGGCAATGGGCCATGTCTACCATTGTGTAGCATCCACACTTTTTAACACCAGTCTGTAACGGTCTGGCAAGTGAGGAGACCAGCTGCTGGAGTTCTGAGAGAGAGCCTGAAAGTTCTTGCCACCCTCAGTTCCACCCTCAACTCGTGAAATCAGCAGTTTCCCAACACAAGACTTTCTAAAGCCTCTGGAGACAGATCCTCACCTAAAATTCTACCCACAGACGTAACACTCTCCCCTTCTACTTACACAGTGTTAGAATTATTCTTAGTAAGTCTGGTAGTGCTTTATCAAGGGAAAAAGCATTTATTGCTAAATCAGTGTAAAATTCTACATCAGCTCCATCTGCTCCATTTATTAATCTTAGATCAGAATCAGAGCAGATCATTACTGTAAATCCAGACTGTATAAATTACCTGGTGTTCCTGTACCTGTAGTTGTTTCATCTTTAGTGTTTGAATCTGCTGAAGGAGAAAACAGCTCCATCAGCTCCACTTACTCTTCTCAGATCAGAAGACTCTTATATAAAGATGGTGTACTGATGGAGGTGTGTTATAAAGAAACTTACCTTGACGTTCAGATCCTGAATTTGATCTTTCACTGCTTTTTACTGAATCTGTTCAAAGGGAAATGACGTGTTAGTGTTTTTATCTTTACGGTGTAGAAATATATTTTTCTGAGAGTCAAAACTAAACTGTGCTGCTCTAAACAGAAGCAGTACATTCCCAATTCTAAAGAAATCGGGTCGCTGTGTCAAAATTCAATGATTTTCAAAGATCACAGATCCACATTTCATACAGAACAGAACACAGGACACATATCAGATGCTGAAAGTGGGACATTTTATAAAAAGGTATCTAGAACTTGATGGCAGTGGGTTTAAAAAGCTGGGACTGGGCCGTGGATACCATCCTGTAACATCCCCACTTCTTATATTACTATAAATGAACTGGTGTTCCGGTACCTGCATGTGTTTCCTTATTAGCTTCTGGATCTGCTGAAGGAGAAACCAGCTTCATCAGCTCCACCTACTCATCTCAGATCAGAATACTCTTCTATAAAGATGGTGTACTGATTGAGATGTGTCTGAGAGGGTTATAAAGATGGTGTACTGATGGAGAAATGTATTAGACCGCTATAAAGATGGTGTACTGATGGAGATGTGTATGAGAGGGCTATAAAGATGGTGTACTGATGGAGATGTGTATGAGAGGGCTATAAAGATGGTGTACTGATGGAGATGTGGATGAGAGGGCTATAAAGATGGTGTACTGATGGAGATGTGGATGAGAGGGCTATAAAAATGGTGTACTGATGGAGATGTGGATGAGACGGCTATAAAGATGGTGTACTGATGGAGATGTGTATGAGACTGCTATAAAAGATGGTGTACTTGATGGAGAGAGTGTATGAGAGGAAAATGTAACCTGTGGATGTTGTTTGCTTCTGAATTTTGATTGTTCACACTGATTGTTCCTGAACCTGATCAAAGGGAAAATGA
This sequence comes from Prochilodus magdalenae, assembly GCA_024036415.1. Lineage (NCBI taxonomy): Eukaryota > Metazoa > Chordata > Actinopteri > Characiformes > Prochilodontidae > Prochilodus > Prochilodus magdalenae. The sequence continues at coordinate 42,794 of JAMWET010004982.1, forward strand.
TGTGTTAGTGTTTTTTTATCTTCCCACAGTGTTAAATATTACATTTTACTGAGAGTCTGGAACTAAAATGAAGGAGTTGCTGCTCTACAAAACAGATGCAGTACAACCCCAGTTCTAAGAAGTCCGGGGGGCTGGGTAAAATGTAAAAACATGTCATTTAAAAAACAAAAACGGAATGATTTTCAAATCTCACAAGATCCATAATTTCATACAGAACAGAACATAGAACACATATCATATACTGAAAGTGGGGACATTTTATAAAAATGTTATCTAGAACTTGATGGCAGCGAGTTTTAAAAAAGCTGGGACTGGGCCGTGTCTACCATCATGTAGCATCCCCACTTCTTGTTAACACCAGTCTGTAAAGATCAGGAAGGTGGAGGAGACCAGCTGCTGGAGTTCTGGGAGTGCTGGATTCACTTCATGGTGCTTCAAAGGTGTTCTACTTGTGAAAGGTCTGGACTGCAGACAGGTCAGTTCAGCACCGGTTACACAGTGTTTAAACTTTTTGGAACTGGGGTTGTATTTGTGGGTTGTCCTGAGAGTTTTTTTACTTGAATGAGCTTTAAACATTTTAAAATAAGTATCATCCCTTTATCCCAGTCCAACCTCATCCAGCAGTCACTATGAGCCCAGACTCCCATTCCTCACTACTATAACTCAGGATGTACTGCAGGACTGTACAGTTACCTCAGTAAACAAAGGATGTTAATCCTCAGATTCGGCCCCAATTAGCCCAATTATATAACACAAAAAAACCTAAAATAAAGTGTCAAAAATTAAATAAATGAAAAGTATTTATTGCTAAATCACTAAGTCAGTGTAAAAATCTACATCAGCTCCACTTAATCTGAGATTAGAATCGGATCAGAGCAGATCATTACTGTAAATCCAGACTGTATAAATTACCTGGTGTTCCGCTACCTGCATGTGTTTCCTTATTAGCTTCTTGATCTGCTGAAGGAGAAACCAGCTCCATCAGTTCCACTTCTTCATCTCAGATCAGAAACAGAATCAGAACAGATCATTACTGTAAATCCAGACTGTATAAATTACCCGGTGTTCCGGTACCTGCATGTGTTTCCTTATTAGCTTCTTGATCTGCTGAAGGAGAAACCAGCTCCATCAATTCCACTTATTCATCTCAGAAATCAGAAAAAAACAAGAATCAGAAACAGATCATTACTGTAAAATCCAGACTGTATAAATTACCTGGTGTTCCGCTACCTGCATATGTTTCCTTATTAGCTTCTTGATCTGCTGAAGGAGAAACCAGCTCCATCAGCTCCACCTACTCATCTCAGATCAGAATACTCTTCTATAAAGATGGTGTACTGATTGAGATGTGTCTGAGAGGGTTATAAAGATGGTGTACTGATGGAGAAATGTAAGAGACCGCTATAAAGATGGTGTACTGATGGAGATGTGTATGAGAGGGCTATAAAGATGGTGTACTGATGGAGATGTGGATGAGACGGCTATAAAGATGGTGTACTGATGGAGATGTGGATGAGACGGCTATAAAGATGGTGTACTGATGGAGATGTGTATGAGACGGCTATAAAGATGGTGTACTGATGGAGATGTGTATGAGACGGCTATAAAGATGGTGTACTGATGGAGATGTGTATGAGACTGCTATAAAGATGGTGTACTGATGGAGATGTGTATGAGAGGAAATGTACCTGGGATGTTTTGCTTCTGATTCTGAAATTTGATTGTTCACTGATTGTTCCTGAACCTGATCAAAGGAAAATGATGTGTTAGTGTTTTTATCTTCACAGTGTTAAATTACATTTTACTGAGAGTCTGAACTAAAATGAAGCAGTGCTGCTCTAAACAGATGCAGTACAACCCCAGTTCTAAAGAAGTCGGGGGGCTAATGCTGGTAAAATGTAACAAAAACATGTCATTTAAAAACAAACGGAATGATTTTCAAATCTCACAGATCCATATTTCATACAGAACAGACATAGAAACACATATCAGATACTGAAAGTGGGACATTTTATAAAAAAAATGTATCTAGAACTTGATGGCAGCGAGTTTTTAAAAAGCTGGGGACTGGGCCGTTGTCTACCATCGTGTAGGCATCCCCACTTCTTAACACCAGTCTGTAAAGATCAGGAAGGTGAGGAGACCAGCTGCTGGAAAGTTTTTTCTGGGAGTGCTGGATTCACTTCATGGTGCTTCAAAGGTGTTCTACTGGTGAAAGGTCTGGACTGCAGACAGGTCAGTTCAGCACCGGTTACACAGTGTTTAAACTTTTTGGAACTGGGGTTGTACTTGTGGGTTGTCCTGAGAGTTTTTTTACTTGAATGAGCTTTAAACATTTTAAAATAAGTATCATCCCTTTATCCCAGTCCAACCTCATCCAGCAGTCACTATGAGCCCAGACTCCCATTCCTCACTACTATAACTCAGGATGTACTGCAGACTGTACAGTTACTCAGTAACAAAGGATGTAATCCTCAGATTCGGCCCAATTAGCCCAATTATATCAAACCTAAAATAAAGTGTCAAAAATTAAATAAATGAAAAGTATTTATTGCTAAATCACTAAGTCAGTGTAAAAATCTACATCAGCTCCACTTAATCTGAGATTAGAATCGGATCAGAGCAGATCATTACTGTAAATCCAGACTGTATAAATTGCCTGGTGTTCCGCTACCTGCATGTGTTTCCTTATTAGCTTCTTGATCTGCTGAAGGAGAAACCAGATCCATCAGTTCCACTTCTTCATCTCAGATCAGAAACAGAATCAGAACAGATCATTACTGTAAATCCAGACTGTATAAATTACCTGGTGTTCCGGTACCTGCATGTGTTTCTTTATTAGCTTCTGGATCTGCTGAAGGAGAAACCAGCTTCATCAGCTCCACCTACTCATCTCAGATCAGAATACTCTTCTATAAAGATGGTGTACTGATGGATTTGTGTCTGAGAGGGTTATAAAGATGGTGTACTGATGGAGAAATGTATGAGACCGCTATAAAGATGGTGTACTGATGGAGATGTGCATGAGAGAGCTATAAAGATGGTGTACTGATGGAGATGTGGATAAGACGGCTATAAAGATGGTGTACTGATGGAGATGTGTATAAGACGGCTATAAAGATGGTGTACTGATGGAGATGAGTATGAGACGGCTATAAAGATGGTGTACTGATGGAGAAGTGTATGAGAGGAAATGTACCTGGATGTTTTGCTTCTGAATTTGATTGTTCACTGATTGTTCCTGAACCTGATCAAAGGAAAATGATGTGTTAGTGTTTTTATCTTCACAGTGTTAAATTACATTTTACTGAGAGTCTGAACTAAAATGAAGGAGTGCTGCTCTAAACAGATGCAGTACAACCCCAGTTCTAAAGAAGTCGGGGGGCTGGGTAAAATGTAAAAACATGTCATTTAAAAACAGAACGGAATGATTTTCAAATCTCACAGATCCATATTTCATACAGAACATAGAACATAGAACACATATCCGATACTGAAAGTGAGACATTTTATAAAAATGTATCTAGAACTTGATGGCAGCGAGTTTTAAAAAGCTGGGACTGGGCCGTGTCTACCATCATGTAGCATCCCCACTTCTTAACACCAGTCTGTAAAGATCAGGAAGGAGAGGAGACCAGCTGCTGGAGTTCTGGGAGTGCTGGATTCACTTCATGGTGCTTCAAAGGTGTTCTGCTGGTGAAAGGTCTGGACTGCAGACAGGTCGGTTCAGCACCGGTTACACAGTGTTTAAACTTTTTGGAACTGGGGTTGTACTTGTGGGTTGTCCTGAGAGTTTTTTTACTTGAATGAGCTTTAAACATTTTAAAATAAGTATCATCCTTTTATCCCAGTCCAACCTCATCCAGCAGTCACTATGAGCCCAGACTCCCATTCCTCACTACTATAACTCAGGATGTACTGCAGACTGTACAGTTACTCAGTAACAAAGGATGTAATCCTCAGATTCGGCCCAATTAGCCCAATTATATCAAACCTAAAATAAAGTGTCAGAAATTTAATAAATGAAAAGTATTTATTGCTAAATCACTAAGTCAGTGTAAAAATCTACATCAGCTCCACTTAATCTGAGATTAGAATCGGATCAGAGCAGATCATTAGTGTAAATCCAGACTGTATAAATTACCTGGTGTTCCGGTACCTGCATGTGTTTCCTTATTAGCTTCTTGATCTGCTGAAGGAGAAACCAGCTCCATCAGTTCCACTTATTCATCTCAGATCAGAAACAGAACCAGACACGATCATTACTGGTAAATCCAGGGACTGTATAAATTACCTGGTGTTCCCCGGTACCTGCATGTGTCCTTTCCTTATTAGCTTTCTGGATCTGCTGAAGGACCCCCACCAGAAACCAGCTCCATCAGCTCCACCTACTCATATCAGATCAGAATACTCTTCTATAAAGATGGTTGTACTGATTGAGATGTGTCTGACTGAGGAGTTAGATAAGATGGTGTACTGATGGAGAAATGTATTAGACCGCTATAAAGAATGGTT
>JAMWET010004983.1:0-23068 GCA_024036415.1 Prochilodus magdalenae
CAAAGTTGGGAGGATGGAATGGTCCAGAGTCTCTTGGTCTGCTGAAGCATTAAGAGTTCCTCTCCCTGGAACTAAGGGGCGGAGCCTAACTCCTGAACACCACCCCCACACCATAATCCCCCCTCCACCAAACTCTACACTCGGCACAGTGGAGTTAGGCAAGTACCGTTCTCCTGGCAACCGGCAAACCCAGATGGAGAAGCGTGATTGGTCACTCCAGAGAACACGCCTCCACTGCTCTAGAGTTCAGGGGCGGAGCTTTACACCACTGCTCTCCACGCTTTAAAGGCGGCCTGTAGAACCCCTAAATCTGGCCACCCCCTAGATGCCACCCCAAAACTCTAGTGAGCACACGTGCCCAAAGCAGTGGGCAGCCCTCCGTTAAGAAAGTTAGGAGCCTTGCTCAAGGGCGCTTCAGTCATTTCCCGGCAACCCTCCACTCCAAAGCCCTGCGTCTGGAAGGTGTTGGTGGAACAGCTGTCCATCCTCTAACCCCCACCACCCCATAATCCTGATCACTATCCCACTGCCACTCTGCTAAGGCTCTCTGGCACCACCTAGTACACATTTCTAGAACCAGGAAGTGGCATTACTGAGTCAGGAGTAAATCAGAGGCGAGCATGTGCTGCTGCGAGTCGCCCGGTAAAGCCTGAAGTTGTTCACATCACGTCATGTTACACGGTAACGTCACATGCACCAGCTCTCAAAGAGGGTCCAGCTCAAAGATCTCAAATTCATCACCACCCTGACGGAGGCGCGACAGTGGGTAACTCACCCACGTCCTCAGCAGACACGACCGTCACCAGGTTTTGACTGAGTTCTCTTTGAATTCTCAAAGCTTGTAGACATTAGCTTAGACCAAACCCTTGTGACAAGACTACCATGTAAACAAGGTACTAGAAATCAGACACAGTGTTCACAACCAGTTCATATAATAACTGTCTATGAGGGAGCGTTTAGAGGTGGACGTCTGGTTCCATTCACCAACACTGTGAGCTAGAGGCGAGCGTTTCACACCAAACCACTCCGAATGACTCTGTTGACCATATGAAGCACTGATGGAGCGACCGGCATGCATCAAAAACCCTACAGGTCTCTAATTATGTTAACGCAGCTCTATGTGTCAGTACAGTGGATAAGTGGATGGCTATGTGCCTAGTGGAGAGGTGTAAATTATGAAATATGAATCATCGCTGTCCAAAGAAAAACATTAATTTTGTTGAATTTTTATATTTATGGCATTTAGCTGACGCTCTTATCCAGAGCGACTTACAAGGTTAATCATATTACAGGTGGGCCAGTGTAGTGTTAGGAGTCTTGCCCAAGGACTCTTATTGGTGTAACACAGCATTGTTACCCAGACCGGGATTCGAACCCCAGTCTCCCACATGTGTTGGTGGCTCCCTGGCAGGTGGAGGTGTTATCCACCGAGCTACACCAACTTTTATCCAGCACAGCGGCTGCTGTTTACGCTATGTGAGAACCTCATGAAGAACGGACCAACAGAAATGACCCCAAGCTGCTTGGAAAGACATCTGGTTCCATTGACTTCCATTAAAGTTAGATAAGGTTTTCGGCCACTCCTGTAAAGCTGCCATTTTGGAGATACGTGTTTGACGTTATGCAACACTAATGCCTGATCTGATATCACAACCGAAACCAAAACTAGAACAATGAATTATAGACTTATATAAAACCTACATCTACATAATCAAAAATAAAAAATAAAAAAACCCCAGGAAACTTCCAGTAACACTTTCTATGAATCAGGTACCTGCAAGTGCATACATAAAGATCTATAAAGGGCTTATAATGTTTTATAATGCTTGACATAAGTCTTTGTAGTTGTTCATAAACATTCATAATCACACACAAACTGGTATAACTTTGCATTATAAGGCTTCATAGCACAAAGAGATAACTGTTAAAATGTGCATATAGATTTGATCTGCTCTTAACATTATTGTTCAGACCTTAACGTCTGTAATAAAGGCTTATAAGTGTTCATAAGATTGTGCACCTACTTGTGTCATGTGCACCTACAAAGTCAAACTCATTTTGAAGATACGGAGGAACATTAGAGAGTGGCCTCGCTGTGGATCCTTAGAAAGCATTATGCAAATGAATACAGCACTAGTTATAAAGCCTTCACTGATAACGTTAATAACAATATTATAAATACGTTATAAAGCATTATGTCACTGTGTGACATACTGTTCTGCTTTAACAGTTTGTCTGTGTGAATAGGAATGTTTATGCACAAGTACAGAGGCTTTTGTCTAGTATTATTAAGCATTATAAAGAGTTTATAGAGCTTTATGAATGCACCAATAATGCATTAAAGATACATAGAAAGTCTGATGCATAGGAAGTCTTAAATGTGCATTAATGTAACAAGATTTGAAGTTAGATCATTTCTGTTGATCCATTCATCATGAAACATTCACACAGTGTCAAGGAATGCTGGTGTTTTCAAATGATACATAATAATAATAATAATAATAATGATAATAACAGTAATAAAAAAATATTATTATTAAAAATAAATAATAATAATAGTGATAATAAAAACAATAATTTATATTATTATAAACAAACAAACAAACAAACAAACAAACAAATAATAAAATAAATAAATAATAGAGGTTTTATTTTCTGTGTGTAAATAAAGGCAGTAGTATCACGGAGGCATCCATTACTCCACAGCGTGTCTGTCTGCACTCAGGCAAAGCCGTCTGATCACCTCCAGCTGCTGCACGCCTCCATCTCTCGTCTGCTGCTCCTGCTTCACTTCACTTCTCCTCAAAGTGGAAGTGTGAGGAGCCGCAGAGACCACAGAAGGGTGTGGAGGGGGGGCAACAGGGTCCAGGGCGAGATAGCATCTGTGCTGTCGGCCGACTGTCTGGGATCCTCTCTCAGTCTTGTCTACGTAAACTGCAGGTTACTATTCAGATATTAATCTTATTATTCAGTAACTCAATGCAGTAGCTCAAAATATTCAGTAAGAGCTACAAATTATTACAGACTAAATTATTCAGTAACTACTGTAAATTCAGTATCTACTAGGAGTTATTAAGTATTTACTATGAATTATGCAGTATTCAAATTTTTCAGTATCTACTACGTATTATTTAACATCTACTATAAATGATTCAGTATCTGCTATGAATTATTCAGTATCCACTATGAATTATTCAGTATCTACTATGATTTTTTCAGTAACTACTATGAATTATTTAGTATCTATTATGAATTATTCAGTAACTACTATGAATTATTTAGTATCTATTATGAATTATTCAGTATCCACTATGAATTATTCAGTATCCACTATGAATTATTCAGTATCTATTATGAATTATTCAGTATCTACTATGAATTATTCAGTATCCACTATGAATTATTCAGTATCCACTACGAATTATTCAGTGTCCACTATGAATTATTCAGTATCCACTATGAATTATTCAGTAACTACTATGAATTATTTAGTATCTATTATGAATTATTCAGTATCCACTATGAATTATTCAGTGTCCACTATGAATTATTCAGTATCCACTATGAATTATTCAGTATCTATTATGAATTATTCAGTATCCACTATGAATTATTCAGTATCCACTATGAATTATTCAGTATCTATTATGAATTATTCAGTATCTACTATGAATTATTCAGTATCCACTATGAATTATTCAGTGTCCACTATGAATTATTCAGTATCCACTATGAATTATTCAGTACCTAGGTGGTAAAGGGCACCTGCTATTGTTTTCTTCTGTTTCTGACAGTAGTTGATCAGTTTCCTATTTTTCTATTATACTGATATTATATTTAGATTTTAAACTCATAATTAGTCAGATTTGTGAAAGTATTTGGAAGCCAGTGTGAGATTCCTGAGTTAAGCACTGTGTAAGCCGGGTGATAATGCTGGCTCACCCTGAACAAAGTGCTGCAAATGACATGACTGTGCATCCTCAGATATACAAGTGTGTACTGAACACCAACATACATCATTAACACTGACTGACAGCAGGTCTCTGATGCATGGAGATACATAGTGACACCCTGAAACCAGCAGACTAATGACTGTGCTCGTAGCATGGTAGTCATTGGTGGCCTTTTAGAGGTCTGTGGTAGCAGCAAGATGTCGTTTGCTCCGGAGGCACTAAATCGACCGCAGTGGAGTGCAGCTATCTGGCCGATATCCTGCCCTGAATCTCGACTCCAACCTACGCGCCTTTCAAATGATCCAAAGTGCCTCTGCTGTAAGATAATACCCCACCAGAAGTGGGAAGGAGCCCTCGGAGCTGCTCTGTCTGTCCGAGACCTCACCATCGCCACGTGCAGCACTGCCCATAAACAGCACCCATGGATGAAGGGATGTTGGGTATTTGGTATTGCGCAGTACACAGCACTCTTGTTATCTGATGGTATATGATTTTTCCTCATTGTTCTGGAATGTCGGATCTGATCCGGGATCTGATCCTGGCACACAGCTTTTGGGTCCAGCGGTTTTCCGAACGTATGGTTTAATCCCGAATTAGGAAGAATGGGGTGAACAAATACACACCCATCTACTGTACTACTGCTTTCCCGATAGACACTGTTTTACAAACACCACCTCAGGGCAGACCTCCAAGCACAAATTCAGTTTTGGTCTGACCCGCACTCGTCTGTTTGTCCCCATCCCTTGTCCCTGCATAGAGTCCCATTCATTTTCACCTCCATTCAAACCCTATTGTTTCCATTAACCTACAGCCACCAAACTGTGTGTACACACTCAGGGCAGATCCCTAAACTCTAATCCACAGTCATACTGACCCACACTCCTCTATGTGTTGTTTATTCATCCCCTTGTTCCTCCCATAGACTCCCATTCATTTTGACTGACACCTTTGCTACTGGCTAGCAATGCACTTTTTAATATAGGTATGTATGGATGATGGACAGCTGAAGAGGATCATATATAACCAACACGTTCAATTAACATTATGCAACTACCTTAAAATCAACACACTCATCATCAAAACAACAACTACAAGAACGGCTGCACCCAGAAGGAATCAACCGAAAGGAATGACACTTGGTGGGTAGGTTTGACATCATGAGACATGCTTCACGCTCGGCCGTGCATGTGATGTAGGCAAGGACAAGCCTTATCTCTGTACCTGACTGACCCAACAACCACCATTCCAGACAACCAGCGAGCAGTGGTGTCCTCCATGAGTCCTCCTGTTAGTGCAGCACCATCGGCAGACGGCTGCACCACGCAGGACTACATGCACACAGACCGTTACCACGCCTGTCCTTAACACCACGTCACCGCCACCAAAGACTGCAGTGGTGTCGTACCAGACTGTCATGGAGTGACTCAGAATGGCAGCGGGTCATCTTCAGTGACGAGTCCCGCTTTAGTCTTGGTGGAGACGCCCAACGAATCTGTGTGTGGAGGCACCGTGGTCAGCACCAAGATGAACGGTCTGTTGTCACACGTTCAGAAGACCTGGTGTCCCTCCACCTCCACCCCTACCGCACCATCTGCAGGAACTGTGTGAGGATGTTCAAGCTGCATGGGATGGAGTATCACAGGACACCATTAGGAACCTCTACAGCTCCATACCGAGACATCTGGCGTGTTGGGTTAGCGAACACGGCGGCCCAACGCCATACTGAGAGACAGACTTCTGTATGTGTAGCTCAATAAATATTGATCATATCAGTCTAAATTTATCATCAGTTATTGATCCTGGTCACCTTTATCCTCCTTCCAAACACACCTGCACTCCCACACCTCCTTCCGGGTGCAGCTGTTCTGATGAGGGGTGTGTCTGTATGTATGTGTGGTATGTACTGAGGAAGGAAAGATTTGGTTATGCGAATGCTTGCTGTGACATGAGATTCATAGACGGGCCGGTTGAGGTGGAGGCCCATTGGTGTCTGTGGTCAACAGAGCTGTGATGTGAAATGTGTCACCTCCAGTCGCACCAGCATAGGAAACTGCCCAGCCTGTTGGGCTGCATTCTGAAAAGGGCTCAAGTTCCCTTCATGCCCTGGCTCTGAGGGAGCGTGTTAACCATGCAGCGGACTGGTAAGAGAACATTCAGCGCAATCCATTCAGGCACACCGACGCTGACGAGCGGTAACGGCCCGGGTGTAATGTGTTGTGACACCATGAGGAACGAGTGTGAAAGAGACGGCTAGCTGACGTCATGCTGAGGGATGAGAGCGACAGAGGCAGTGACAGGGAAACCAAAACACAAAGGGCGAGATGACTGAGTGAATGTAGCTACTGTGAGGTCACCTGATACTAAAACGAGAGTTCACCTGTACACAGGTGCACCGAGGACCCCCTGGAGCAACTGCACATGGGCCTACAGTCACAAGGGCAAGCTAGACAGGTATGAAGACCCTCAGCAGTCGTGGGCTGGAGGTTAGGGCACCAGCCTTGTGACCGGGGTGCCGTTGGTTCGACTCCTTAAGACTGAACCGACCATGATTCTGATTCCGTAGTGATGATAAATTTAGACTGATATGATCAATATTTATTGAGCTACACATACAGAAGTCTGTCTCTCAGTATGGCGTCGGGTCGCCGTGTTTGCTAACCCAACACGCCAGACGTCTCGGTATGGAGCTGTAGAGGTTCCTGATGGAGTCCTGTGATAACCCATCCCATGCAGCTTGAACATCCTCACACAGTTCCTGCAGATGGTGTGGTAGGGGTGGGGCTGGAATGACACCAGGCCTTCTGGACGTGTGACGACAAACCGTTCATCTTGGTGCTGACCACGGTGCCTCCACACACGGATTCGTTGGGCGTCTCCACCAAGACTAAAGCAGGACTCGTCACTGAAGATGACCCGCTGCCATTCTGAGTCCCTCCATGATAGTCTGGTACGACACCACTGCAGTCTTTGGTGAGGGTGACGTGGTGTTAAGGACAGTCAGGGTAACGGTCTGTGTGCATGTAGTCCTGCGTGGTGCAGCCGTCTGCCAATGGTCCTAGGCATATATACATATGCACAGTATGTATGCAAAGCACATGGAAAGGTTATGGCTTGTTTAATATGGGGAGTGCATTTTTCCCCTCATCTCGTCTCCAGATCTGCTTAGACTTAGGTTTCACTCTGATTTCAACACCCTCCCTCTCTCTCTCTCTCTCTCTCTCTCTCTCTCTCTCTCTCTCCCTCTCTCTCTCTCTCTCTCTCTCTCTGAAGTACAAAGGCTCAGTATCACCGGTATCTAAATGGGCTCGTCCCAGTGATGCTATCAGTGCCGGCCCGTTGTGTTTGTGCTGAGCATGCGGCGTGGAGTAATAATAATAAGGGTTAACGGGCGGGGAGGCCGCGCCATGCCGAACCAGGAAGCGCTGCCCCTTTTCAGGGGCGCTCAAGCATGCAGCTATCCCGTGTGTGTGTGCGTGGTACGAGAGGTGGATGGGTGGAGACAGTCATTTTAAGTTAATGATGGTTGAAAACACAGCTATTCCACAAAACAAAGAACGCATGGTGTATTAGGCCGAGATATATCCAGATCCAGAATACTGCCCACTGAGTGAACCCTGACGGGGCATCAGTCAGCAGACTGGAGTCAGGAAAAGAGCCGTGGCAGGAACGTACAGCGGCGGGGTTACACAGTACGGCGTGTAGTAGACTGTTAGCATGGGTGTTAGCTTCGCAATACCGGCAGCAGGCTGTCACATGCAAATGAGGCCTTCAGCCAATCACGTGGTTTGTTTAATGCATGCTACGAGCACCCTGACCAATCAGCAGGGATGCACTAAAACAGGAATCCTGGGCCAACATACAGTAGGTGTTGCATGTGTTGGTGGACCAGTTGGCGTTAATGCTTGGCTAGGTGTTGGCTTGTGTCTATAGAGATGTACAGAGCTCAAAGATCAAACGAAGGAACGCCGTTTATCACTGGTTTCCTGGAGACGACAGTTAGTCGAAGTGCTAGCGCCCTGTCCAAAAGAAGGACATCAGTTCAGGAATTTTGTGGTCTCCGTCTCCAGCTCCTTAGCAATACGATGTAGAGAAGGGAGTGTCTCGCATGTGGGGTCATGTGGAGTTTGGCCTTGTCATGAACGACAAAGCAAAGCATTCCCTTCTCCTGTGGGATTATTCATGACATCATCAGCGATTAGACCACATCACTAACACATTACACTGTACGCCAACACGCTACTTACAGCACACTAACGCAATACACTTACTGAGTTACTGTACACCAACACACTACTTACAGCACACTAACACATTACACTTACTGAGTTACTGTACACCAACACGCTACTTACAGCACACTAACACATTACACTTACTGAGTTACTGTACACCAACACACTACTTACAGTACACTAACACATTACACTTACCGAGTTACTGTACACCGACACGCTACTTACAGTACACTAACACATTACACTTACTGAGTTACTGTACACCAACACGCTACTTACAGCACACTAACACATTACACTTACTGAGTTACTGTACACCAACACACTACTTACAGTACACTAACACATTACACTTACTGAGTTACTGTACACCAACACACTACTTACAGCACACTAACACATTACACTTACTGAGTTACTGTACACCAACACTCTACTTACAGTACACTAACACATTACACTTACCGAGTTACTGTACACCGACACGCTACTTACAGCACACTAACACATTACACTTACTGAGTTACTGTACACCAACACACTACTTACAGCACACTAACACATTACACTTACTGAGTTACTGTACACCAACACACTACTTACAGCACACTAACACATTACACTTACTGAGTTACTGTACACCAACACGCTACTTACAGCACACTAACACATTACACTTACTGAGTTTCTGTACACCAACACACTACTTACAGTACACTAACACATTACACTTACTGAGTTACTGTACACCAACACACTACTTACAGCACACTAACACATTACACTTACTGAGTTACTGTACACCAACACTCTACTTACAGTACACTAACACATTACACTTACCGAGTTACTGTACACCGACACGCTACTTACAGCACACTAACACATTACACTTACTGAGTTACTGTACACCAACACACTACTTACAGCACACTAACACATTACACTTACTGAGTTACTGTACACCAACACACTACTTACAGCACACTAACACATTACACTTACTGAGTTACTGTACACCAACACACTACTTACAGCACACTAACACATTACACTTACTGAGTTACTGTACACCGACACTCTACTTACAGTACACTAACACATTACACTTACCGAGTTACTGTACACCGACACGCTACTTACAGCACACTAACACATTACACTTACTGAGTTACTGTACACCAACACACTACTTACAGCACACTAACACATTACACTTACTGAGTTACTGTACACCGACACACTACTTACAGCACACTAACACATTACACTTACTGAGTTACTGTACACCAACACACTACTGACAGTACACTAACACATTACACTTACCGAGTTACTGTACACCAACACGCTACTTACAGCACACTAACACATTACACTTACTGAGTTACTGTACACCGACACACTACTTACAGCACACTAACGCATTACACTTACTGAGTTACTGTACACCAACACACTACTTACAGTACACTAACACATTACACTTACTGAGTTACTGTACACCAACACACTACTTACAGTACACTAACACATTACACTTACCGAGTTACTGTACACCAACACACTACTTACAGTACACTAACACATAATATTTACAAACTCGTCACATCAGGGAAATTTAACATGGCATTTCTCCAATAATTCTAAGAGAAATTCTAGAGTTTCTGTTCATTTGACGTTTTACACACTAGAAAAAAAACAAAAAACAAAAATCATAAAAGTTTCCATAATTTAACACTCTCATTAATATTTATAATTTATTAATGTACTTTATTAGAGCATCTACTATTAAAAAATATGATCATTTACCCAAATGTTTACCTGCAAGCTAATACGTTAGCCCCAGGACACTAGCTAGCTAACATGCTAGTCACAATCCAACAACAGACAATGCTTTATAATCTGATTGGCTTTGTACCTGTACTCTGCACAATGACAATAAAGTTGAATCTAATCTAATCTAATCTAATCTAATCTAATCTAATCTAATACCTGGCATTGTTGCTCCCCTACAATCCTAATCTTACTGGATTATTGTTATGGAGAAATACGACATTGATCACACATAGGAATAAATATAAGGCAGATTGTGTAGAGTCACCTAAACGTTCTAGAGTACAACATATACATAATCAAACATCAGTTCTCCACCCATACTGATATACGCCTAGTGCCACTGTGCATTCCTGCATGTCACAGCTCCAGATGGACGTTCCTGTGGGTGGCTGCTGATGTAAAGTGTAATCCAGCAATTGGATCTCATTTGAATCCAGTTCACCAATGGCATCGTGCACAGTGGCATTAGGCGTATATCATACCATGATCACAACAGGACACCAAAATAACCACACCACCGGATATGAGTCCATATCCCACCACGGCATACACCCAGCCTGCTTCTGTAAACTGACCCCAGCAGGTGGGGGAGATAAACAGAGCAGCACAAACTCCCCCAACAAACATCACACCTAAACAATCCACGAGCGTGGAAGCGTCACTACACTCCCGCACACATACCTGCACTCATCCGGAGCGGCAGCTACAGCAGCCTAAATCCCTCCACAGCCTTCTCCTCAGCCACTACAAAGAGCAGGTGGCTCCACAAGCCTGGCTCAGTCTCTCTCCCTCTCTCTGTCTCTCTCCCTCTCTCCTTACAGTCATGTGGCTGTTCATGGGGCTCCACTTCCAGGTTGGCTCACAGTGCAAGAGAGAATGCACGTGGGTGCTGCTCATTCAGAGAGAGAGGGAGAGCACACGCACACACGTCCCCTATTGTGCCACCCGTGCACACTGAGCATGCTCAAACCAGCACTGACATCCACACTTCAGTCAAACAGACCAGAGACCTACAGTAAGGCCACAGCTGAGTAGGGATGGGCGTGGCTACCCCAGCATACAGACATCCAAACCCACTGAGGAGCTCTCTCTCTCTCTCTCTCTCTCTCTCTCTCTCTAACTCTCCCTCTCTCTCTCTCTACACATATATATACACTCTCACTCATGGTCCATTTTTTGTAGTTTCTCTGTGTACTGCATTACCCTGTTCTTCAATGGCCCCCAAAGGACCCCCACAGGACCCCCACAGGACCACCACAGGACCACCACAGGACCACCACAGAGCAGGTATGATGTGGGTGGTGGATCAGTTAGGAAGGAGGAAGAGTTAGAGAGAGTTAGAGAGAGAGAGGGAGAGTTAGAGAGAGTTAGAGAGAGGGAGAGTTAGAGAGAGGTAGAGAGAGGGAGAGTTAGAGAGAGGTAGAGAGAGGGAGAGAGAGGGAGAGTTAGAGAGAGTTAGAGAGAGGGAGAGTTAGAGAGAGTTAGAGAGAGGGAGAGTTAGAGAGAGGTAGAGAGAGGGAGAGATAGAGAGAGTTAGAGAGAGGGAGAGTTAGAGAGGTAGAGAGGCAGAGAGAGGGAGAGGGAGAGAGAGGTAGAGAGAGGGAGAGTTAGAGAGGGAGAGAGAGAGAGAGAGTTAGAGAGGGAGAGAGGGAGAGGGAGAGGGAGAGAGAGAGAGGTAGAGAGAGAGAGAGTTAGAGAGGGGGAGAGAGAGAGAGTTAGAGAGTGAAAGACAGAAGTAGAAATAGATTTAAAAAGAGAGAGAGCCAATCTCATTCGCTCTGTTACTCTTCCTCTCGCTTTCTCTCTCTCACTCACTCTATCTTTCTCCCTCTCCCTATTTTAACTCTCTCTCTAACTCACACTCACACTTTCCCACTCTTAATAACTCTCTCTCTCTCTTTCTCTATCAGTTTCTCTGTATCTGTTTTAACTCTCTCACTCATCTCTCTTTTCCTCTCTCTAGTTGTCTCTCTCATTCTTCTCTATTTTTTACTTTCTCACTCGCTCTATCCCTCAACCTCTCCCTACTGAAACATGCACTCACTCTTTCCTACTCTCTCTATAGCTCTCACACTCCCTCCTACTCTCTCTCTCTCAGTTGAGCAGTGCTCCCTCTATCTCTGTTTCTCTCTCTCTCTCTATAACTTTCCCTCTGTTTCTTTCTCTCTTATGCTAATTCTCTCCCACTTTCACTCTCCTTCTTTCCCTAAGTACTTTCTCTCTCTCATTATTTCCCTCTACCTCTCTTAATCTCTTTCTATTTCTGTAACGCCTGCCGTAAATCCCCTTCTCTTTCTCTTACACACTGTAACTCTAACTTCTCTCTCTCTATATCTCTCTCTCTCTAACTCTCTCTCTCTCTCTCTCCAAACGAGAGGACAAAAGACACGTCCGAGGCTCATGCATGCATGACATCTGCCCACTAATTAATTATTAATACTGCTGTGGCGTCCGGCTGTGGCGTCCCGGCCATTATTCAGAACCCAGCGCGCTGCCCACTGCCTAGAACAGCCATAAACACCAGACACTACCATGGCTATTCCCTTCACTCCCCTCCGCCGGGGCCACAGAGCAACCCCCAGACCCTGAAATCTCTACAGTGGTGCTGACGGGAACCAGGGGTCTCCATGTCTACAACACACATACGGACACCTCACCATCTAAACCAGCAGCTCGTCTTCCATCCCTCCACCACAAACCAGTTCCAAATATCACTCTATCGTTATGTGGTAACTTTCTGTGGGGGGCTTTTAGAGGTGGACGTCTGGTTCCATTCACCGCCACTGTAAACATTTCTCCAGGACAGCATTCACAGCAAACCCACAACTCTTCCAGAAGTGCTGAACCTCCTGTGGCATGGCCCCTGGCCTGGAGGTGTGTGTGTGCGGCTCATCGTACGCTGGAAGCAGGTAATCTGAGCTTTGGTCTTTCTGGATGAGTGACTGGTTTTGAGGGGGAGGGGTCACGCCCCTGGAGTCTGTTGCGACACACTTAGCCCTCCAGTCTCCAGCTCAGTGTATTCAAAGCCAGCATCTGCCATCAGACCACAATCATGGTACAGGTTTAAAGGGCGCCACCAATGAACATATCTGTAACAGCTGATTGAAAATAGCTGCACCCGGAAGGAGGTGTGGGAGTGCGGTGCTGTTGGGAAGGAAGATAAAGGTGACCAGGATCAATAACTGATGATAAATTTAGACTGATATGATCAATATTTATTGAGCTACACATACAGAAGTCTGTCTCTCAGTATGGCGTCGGGCCGCCGTGTTCGCTAACCCAACACGCCAGACGTCTCGGTATGGAGCTGTAGAGGTTCCTGATGGTGTCCTGTGATAATCCATCCCATGCAGCTTGAACATCCCCACACAGTTCCTGCAGATGGTGCGGTAGGGGTGGAGGTGGAGGGACACCAGGTCTTCTGGACGTGTGACAACAGACCGTTCATCTTGATGCTGACCACGGTGCCTCCACACACGGATTCGTTGGGCGTCTCCACCAAGACTAAAGCGGGACTCGTCACTGAAGATGACCCGCTGCCATTCTGAGTCACTCCATGACAGTCTGGTACGACACCACTGCAGTCTTTGGTGACGGTGGCGTGGTGTTAAGGACAGTCGTGGTAACGGTCTGTGTGCATGTAGTCCTGCGTGGTGCAGCCGTCTGGCAATGGTGCTGCACTAACAGGAGGACTCATGGAGGACACCACCGCTTACTGAGCTCCACGTTTCCTGTATCTTAGTGGAGGCATTTATGGAAGGTCAGGATCTGCAGATCTAGCTGACTGTGTGACTTCTGTGATATAAGCTTGATTATTTAAAGCTTATAGACCAGGAGCAAAACTGTACACTCCATTCTAAAAGCCACAGGTAGTCACTATATCTCAATTAAGAAGGAATTGATCTTAACTCAACCTAATTGTGCCATCTCTACCATTCGGCAGAGGTATGTTAGGCTAAAAACGTCCACTAGAGGTCACCAGAGAGTCTTTCAATACATCTTTACTGTCCTCATCCATAGAGGAACTGAGCAACCAGTATATCACTTCACACATGTGGACTGTTTTTTATTTATTTTTTTTTTTGATATTAGATTATAGTTTCAGAGATTTTGATAAACGGAATTTGTAACTTTATACAACAAATATCAGTCTTATAAGAGTAAAACACTTTTAGAAAAACACGCTCTACCAAACGGTCGAATTGTTTCTTTATGCTAAAGGAGTGTATGCTAAGCTAATATAAGTAAAACTGACTACTTGCTTAATTATTATTGCCCCTAACAAAACAAACAAAAAATGTCCTTTTTTCTTGGTGGGGATGTTAAAGAGTTTAAACAGGAGGGATACGAGCTCGCTTTAGTGGTGGTTAGGATCAGTACTGCCGGGTTCTGCAGGAGTTGTAAGGGATGGGCTAGTTTGGAAATCAAAAATCAAATCTAGTACCGAGAATCAATATTTCAGCTGGAGAAAATTCAGAGTCCACTGAGAAGTACCTGACAGTGTTCTACTGCTCGTTAGTACGTCAAAGGATTTCTGATCTAATGACCTGACTAATCAACAAAGTAATCATTAGAGCACGCATGTACTATAGTAATCCATTAGCCACATACGTAAACATACGTATAGCATTCAACAGCCACATCCAGTCTAAAGGCAAACCCACCACCGGTTGCACCGCACCTCCTCTGCTGGTTAGATGACAGCCAGCAGGCTAGGCAGTGTTTAACAGTCTCACCCAGCTCTCGCTCCTGTACCGACCAACAGTAAATACGCCAGGCTGGACAGATTCATAGGCACTCCGTACTTTCCCCAGTGTGGGTTCTCACACAACAACAAAGAAAGCCTTCTGAAAGCAGCTCTTATGAAACCTTCCTCCTGGCCCAGTAGCTGGGCGAGGAACCTACTCCCGAGGCCCAGTGGCTGGAGCAAAATAGCTGCAACTGAGGGCTAAACAGTGCGTGAATAGAGACAGAGCCAGAGCAGTATGTCCGTGCTCGGGTATTCCGTTTCATCTTACTCCGAATGCTCATCAAGACTCCGAGACCTGAGCAGGTAACCCCAGCGTTAAGACTCCGACACTGGCTGGATGTCACAGAACTGATAAGCCAGGCTTATAATACTCTGATGCCGTAATTTACTGCTCTGCTTTTTTCCGTGTGCTTCAAATCATCAGACACAATTACAGACATCCAGCGAGCAGTGGTGTCCTCCATGAGTCGTCCTGTTAGTGCAGCACCATTGGCAGACGGCTGCACCACGCAGGACTACATGCACACAGGCCGTTACCACGACTGTCCTTAACACCACGTCACCGTCACCAAAGACTGCAGTGGTGTCGTACCAGACTGTCATGGAGTGACTCAGAACGGCAGCGGGTCATCTTCAGTGACGAGTCCCGCTTTAGTCTCAGTGGAGACCCGCCTGTGAAGTGAAACACCCACACACAACACTAGGGGGCCACTTGCCCAGAGTGGTGGGCAGCCCTATCTGCTGCACCTCGGGAGCAGTTAGGGGCTAGGTGCATTGCTCAAGGGCGCTTCAGTCATTACTGTTGGTCCAGGGAATAGAATGGATGACCCTCCGGTCACAAGGCTGGCTCCCTGACCTCCAGCCCATGACTGCCCCTCCAGCAGGCTTGAACCGGAAGGGGTGATGATGCTAATGTTACTAATGGCTGACAGTGACAGCAAAATATTAATATAATATTAATAATATTTATTGATGTTAATGGTACCTTATCATGCGGGTCAGTTATAGACATTATTCAGGTTTATAGCGCCACCTGAAGGGAACACTGATGGATCCCGATATTACACTATATGGGGGTGGGGCATTTTAAGCTTATGAGAACATTGGGCGTGACCTTGTATATGAGGTTCCATGCACTCGTTTATTTATTCACCGTACGCAGCAGCGGGATTCCTTCTACGCCGTGCAGCGTCACAGTCTCCACCGTGTGTAAACACAGCGCCCTCATGTTTCTCTATTTGTCTGTGGAAACGAATAGGGCTGAAGTCGCCATCAGCGGTGAGGGAGGGTTTCAGTTCCCCGTCTCTCCCGGCCTGGCTACGTGTTCCATTGTGTCCGTCAGTCATGGGATCTGCTTTGATGCAGAGCCAGACCTTCTGGGGCACAGTCCGAGAGTGTGAGAACGTGAGCAGGCAGGGACGGGGCCACCAGCTGGAGGGACCCGTCTCTCTCGGCCTTTTGTCGAGCCGTCCCCAGGCACATCATTAGCCATTAGTGGTTTTCTCACGCAACCCCGGAGGTGAGAGAGAACAGGGCGATTCCAAAAGCTATAAACACAGTTAACTACAATACGGTCCTCTTTTCTGAGCTCCCTCCATCCGTCCTCCGGTGTCATTTCACCCAATAAGCAGGGCCTCGGTGGAGCACGGGGGTGTGTGGTATGAATACACAGCATTGTGATGGATTATGTTACAATCTGTGTTTCATCTGAGAATCGGTGAATCGTCATCATGGCGCTGAACTCTACACAACTCTACAGAACGCTACAGAACTCTACAGAACGCTACAGAACTCTACAGAACGCTACAGAACTCTGCAGAACGCTGCAGAACGCTACAGAACGCTACAGAATGCTACAGAACTCTACAGAACGCTGCAGAACGCTGCAGAACGCTACAGAACGCTACAGAACGCTTCAGAACTCTGCAGAATGCTACAGAACGCTACAGAACGCTACAGAACTCTGCAGAACGCTGCAGAACGCTACAGAACGCTGCAGAACTCTGCAGAACGCTACAGAACTCTACAGAACTCTACAGAAGGCTACAGAACTCTGCAGAACTCTGCAGAACTCTACAGAATGCTGCAGAACGCTACAGAACGCTGCAGAACTCTGCAGAATGCTACAGAACTCTACAGAACTCTACAGAATGCTACAGAACTCTACAGAACGCTACAGAACGCTGCAGAACGCTGCAGAACGCTACAGAACACTGCAGAACTCTGCAGAACGCTACAGAACGCTAAAGAACTCTACAGAACGCTACAGAACGCTACAGAACTCTACAGAACGCTACAGAACGCTACAGAACGCTACAGAACGCTACAGAACGCTACAGAACGCTACAGAACTCTACAGAACGCTACAGAACGCTACAGAACGCTACAGAACTCTACAGAACGCTAAAGAACTCTACAGAACGCTACAGAACTCTACAGAACGCTACAGAACTCTGCAGAACTCTGCAGAATGCTACAGAACTCTACAGAACTCTACAGAACGCTAAAGAACTCTACAGAACGCTACAGAACGCTACAGAACGCTACAGAACTTTACAGAACTCGTTTTAGTCCAGTAACTGCATCAGCCATAACAGTAAAACCACCTCCTTGTATCTACACTCACTGTCCACTCTATCAGCTCCACTGACCATACAGGACACACTGTAGGTGTACAGGTCCAGACTGTAGTCCATCTGTTTCTCTGTGTACTGTATTACCCTGTTCTTCAATGGTCAGGACCCCCACAGGACCACCACAGAGCAGGTATGATGTGGGTGGTGGATCATTCTCACTGCTGAGGACTGAGAATAGTCCACTAACCAAAACAATTCAGACGTCCTGGGGGCAGCGTGCTGTGGACAGCGTCCTGTGGGGCAGCGTCCTGTGTCCACTGATGAAGGACTAGGGGATGACCAACACTGCCCTGTGCAGCAGCAGATGAGCTATCGTCTCTGCCTGTCCATCTACAAGGTGGACCAGCAAGGTAGGAGTGTCTAATAGAGTGGACAGTGAGTGGACAGTAAGTGACCCACAGGACGCTGGCCGATTTAGTCCAGCAGTGACACTGAGGTGTCCAGCAGCACTGCTGTGTCTGATCCACTCACACCAGCACCACACACACTAACACACCACCACGTCAGTGTCACTGCAGTGCTGAGAATGATCCACCACCCACACCTGCTCTGTGGTGGTCCTGTGGGGGTCCTGCCCATTAACGAACAGGGTGACAAAGCTCAACCTAAAAAAAAATGGAAGCTAAGTCTTGATTCAGGATGCCTGGCCTGTGGGTGCTACCGGGACCTGGACTGTGATAGAGCTTCATTAGCACCGACTCCTCAGTCCCTCTACTTAAAGCTGAAAGTCCCGTCTGGACGTCCAGCACATCACTGTGAGACAACAGACGAAGCTTCTCCAGTCTCCCTGCAGTGGCTGACTCGGTATGGACAACATAAAGACTTTCCCTTGTGGAGCCTTACCCACTCGTTTAACCGCTACCATCACTCTTTCAATGCCTCCATTCTGTCGAGCGTGCCCAAGCCGTGTGGGAGCCAACTCCTGCAATGACGGGGCATCAGCGTGGAGTCACTACGAAACTGAATGCAGATTTTGAGACCCCTGTCCACTGCAGTTCACAAACAGGAAGTCCGTGAGCTGATCCCGGTGTGCTGGAACCGGAAAAGCCAAAGATGCTTCACTGAAGTCTTCACATTCCACATCAATGATCAATAAACACCCCATAAACAACCTCCAGCATCATAAACACAAACCCCTTATGAAGGAAGTCATTCATCAGCGAGTGTACGTCACCATGATCCACACGTTCCACTGAGGACTCCTACTCATCTGCTCCGGCCAACCAGGGGCCTCAGGAACACTCCATTCATCTGAGTCATGATGGAGGCACTGAGGCAGTGATGCTAATATGCAGCCTCTACAAACGGGTTTACGTACAGTCGTTTATGTCTTATGGTATTCATACTATGTAAATCAGCACACTGTCGCCTTAAGTCAGGCTCTTCTTCAATATCATCACAGGACACCATCAGGAACCTCTACAGCTCCATACCGAGACGTCTGCTGTGTTGGGTTAGCGAACACGGCGGCCCGACGCCATACTGAGAGACAGACTTCTGTATGTGTAGCTCAATAAATATTGATCATATCAGTCTAAATTTATCATCAGTTATTGATCCTGGTCACCTTTATCCTCCTTCCCAACACCACCGCACTCCCACACCTCCTTCTGGGTGGAGCTGTTCTATTGAGGATGAGTGTATATGATGGGCTAATCATAAATATGAACAAAACAAACACATATATACATACACAGCTCTCGGAAGCTTTTAGAGCCCACCTGTAACTGATCAGTGTCTCTAGGTGTACAGGTTCTGGGTTTGTGTTGGTTCTGTTTGATTCTCTACACTACTGGAAGCATGTCTCCCAAACTCCAGATCAGATATTGTATTAGGTCTGTGTATGTAGAAAATCACTAATGACCTCCAGAAGCCTGTTTTTAGAACCATGCTCGCTGTGCGTCTCACCCCAGCCACCGCTCGCCAGTCTCTCTGTAGGTCACTCGAGGTCATCTTACGGTGGGTAAGGGACATTGGAATGAGGTGGCGCTCATCACGGTCAGTAGAGAGAGGGCCTCTGCCAGTCTGTAGCTGTGTGGTCCTGTGTGTTTGCTGCTGGACCTTGTTCTTATGAACCAGACGCTCACTGTATCTGCCAGTAAAGCTAGAACCCAACCTTCGGTTCCTCACTGAGAACCTGCTGTACATGTGGAGATGCTGATGGAAGAAGAAACTGGAGTGGGCTAGTTTGTTTCCAGAGCTGGATATGTATTAAGTAAATGAATGTTTCGGGATGCAGTTTCAAGCATTCGAGCTAAATGGAGCTCCGGACTAGAACAGAGCCGCTACAGCAAGACAGACAGACACCCTGTGTGGCACTCTGTGTGAATGCACAAGACCTGTGGCCACATTAGGGCCACACCTCAACCACAAGCAGCCCACTCTGCTGTATCA
The DNA here is from genome assembly GCA_024036415.1 of Prochilodus magdalenae. NCBI lineage: Eukaryota > Metazoa > Chordata > Actinopteri > Characiformes > Prochilodontidae > Prochilodus > Prochilodus magdalenae. Next base: position 19,808 of record JAMWET010004983.1, read on the forward strand.
GTGCCAGAAGTGGACCAGGTCTGTTTTGGGACACGTGGGCCAAATGCATGTGGTAAATATGTGGGCCAGCTTTGGCTCACCGTAGACTGCCAACAGTGCCCACAGAAGGCCGGCAGTGCCATATCTTTGCCAGATGTTTCCCACATCTGCCCATTCATACATAACAAAAAAATGGCATTCTAAAAATGCTGATCTCAAAACGATCAAAAAAAAAATTTCTGAACTTTCTGTGAGGGAGCTTTTAGAGGTGGACGTCTGGTTCCATTCACCACCACTGTGAGCATTTCTGACTCAGTGTTTCACTCCAGACCCACTCTGAATGACTTGGAAATATGTAAATATTGAATCTGTGGAATTTTAATGAAAGTAAAAGCAGCACGCTTTGGAGAGGCAGTCCTTAGCGCCATTAGCGTCCCTCTGAAGGAGCCGAGTGAACTCCAAACCGTGTGGCGCTCTGACCCTGAAACTCCTGAACCTCTCATTACGTCATATCTCCACTGACCGCAGGCTGTGTGGGATCAGCCCTAGCTGCCCTTTGACTGGAAGACTCAGTGGGTGTGCAGTGGACAGTCCAGTCATCAGTGCTCTATACAGCGGTGACCAAAATGACCCATTACAAAGGTCAGCACATACACACAGCCGGATTCACATACTGTAAGTTCATCTGGCCAGAGACTCGGTCTGCACACAGGAACAAGGCCTGCCCATTATAACCCAGAGGTCTGGCACACTGCCAGCCTGACACAAGCATGTTCATTCTGCTCCACTGAGGCCTTCACAGATAATAAAGGAGAACAGGTCTAGATAAACAGAGAGAACGATAGACAGATAAACAGATAGATATTGGTTTTGTTTTTATATCATGACATGATATAATATAGGGTTGGATATAAACTGAACACAGTATTATTATTATTATTATAATTATTATTATTATAGTTATTATTATTATTATTATTATTATTATAGTTATTATAGTTATTATTATTATTATTATTATTGTTATTATTATAGTTATTATTTTATTATTATTAATATTATTATTATTATTATAGTTGTTATTATTATTATTATTATTACTATTATTATTATTATTAAAGGTATTTCGGTGGACTCTACAGTCACACAGAGGTGGACGCTATACAGCCACACAGAGGCGGACGCTCTACAGCCACACATTAGACTGGAGAGGGCTTCATATCCACATTAGACTGGACGAGGCCGCATATCCACATTAGACTGGACGAGGCCGCATATCCACATTAGACTGGACGAGGCCGCATATCCACATTAGACTGGACGAGGGTCTCATATCCACATTAGACTGGACTAGGCCTCATATCCACATTAGACTGGACGAGGCCGCATATCCACATTAGACTGGACGAGGCCGCATATCCACATTAGACTGGACGAGGGCTTCATATCCACATTAGACTGGACTAGGCCTCATATCCACATTAGACTGGACGAGGCCGCATATCCACATTAGACTGGACGAGGCCGCATATTCACATTAGACTGGACGAGGCCTCATATCCACATTAGACTGGACGAGGGTCTCATATCCACATTAGACTGGACTAGGCCTCATATCCACATTAGACTGGACGAGGCCGCATATCCACATTAGACTGGACGAGGCCTCATATCCACATTAGACTGGAGAGGGCCTCATATCCACATTAGACTGGACGAGGCCTCATATCCACATTAGACTGGACGAGGGTCTGATATCCACATTAGACTGGACGAGGGTCTGATATCCACATTAGACTGGACGAGGGCTTCATATCCACATTAGACTGGACGAGGCCTCATATCCACATTAGACTGGACGAGGGTCTGATATCCACATTAGACTGGACGAGGGTCTGATATCCACATTAGACTGGACGAGGGTCTCATATCCACATTAGACTGGACGAGGCTTCATATCCACATTAGACTGGACGAGGCCTCATATCCACATTAGACTGGACGAGGCCTCATATCCACATTAGACTGGACGGGGGCTTCATATCCACATTAGACTGGACGATGGCTCATATCCACATTAGACTGGACGAGGCCTCATATCCACATTAGACTGGACGAGGGTCTCATATCCACATTAGACTGGACGAGGCCTCACATCCACATTAGACTGGACGAGGGTCTCATATCCACATTAGACTGGACGAGGCCTCATATCCACATTAGACTGGACGAGGGTCTCATATCCACATTAGACTGGACGAGGGGCTCATATCCACATTAGACTGGACGAGGGTCTCATATCCACATTAGACTGGACGGGGCCTCATATCCACATTAGACTGGACGAGGCCTCACATCCACATTAGACTGGACGAGGCCTCACATCCACATTAGACTGGACGAGGCCTCACATCCACATTAGACTGGACGAGGGTCTCATATCCACATTAGACTGGACGAGGGTCTCATATCCACATTAGACTGGACGAGGCCTCATATCCACATTAGACTGGACGGGGCCTCATATGCACATTAGACTGGACGAGGCCTCACATCCACATTAGACTGGACGAGGCCTCACATCCACATTAGACTGGACGGGGGCTTCATATCCACATTAGACTGGACGAGGCCTCATATCCACATTAGACTGGACGAGGCCTCATATCCACATTAGACTGGACGAGGGTCTCATATCCACATTAGACTGGACGAGGGTCTCATATCCACATTAGACTGGACGAGGCTTCATATCCACATTAGACTGGACGGGGGCTCATATCCACATTAGACTGGACGAGGCCTCATATCCACATTAGACTGGACGAGGCCTCATATCCACATTAGACTGGACGAGGGTCTCATATCCACATTAGACTGGACGAGGGTCTCATATCCACATTAGACTGGACGAGGCCTCATATCCACATTAGACTGGACGAGGGTCTCATATCCACATTAGACTGGACGAGGGCCTCATATCCACATTAGACTGGACGAGGGTCTCATATCCACATTAGACTGGACGAGGCATCATATCCACATTAGACTGGACGAGGCGTCATATCCACATTAGACTGGACGAGGCCTCATATCACTGGGACGAGGCCTCCCACATTAGACTGGACGAGGGTCTCATATATCCACATTCTACTGGACTAGGCATCATATCCACATTAGACTGGACGAGGGCTTCATATCCACATTAGACTGGACGAGGTCTCATATCCACATTAGACTGGACGGGCCTCATATCCACATTAGACTGGACGAGGGTCTCAT
>JAMWET010004984.1:0-72631 GCA_024036415.1 Prochilodus magdalenae
TCGTCTCGTTTTGTAAAGCTCCTACAGTGGACTCATACACAGACATCATGAACATGAAGTTGGATCAGAGGACAGATATAGTCAGTGTTGATGACTAGTTCAGATGTGCAGTTTATGAGCTACAGTAGATCCCAGACATGCTGAATTCTGCACATTGATATTAATAGTGGTTGTACTGCTGGTTGGTGTAGCTCAGCGGATAACACCACTACCCGCCAAATAGCCACCACCACACGTGGGAGACTGGGGTTTGAATCCCAGTCTGGGTGACTATGCTGTGCTACACCAGTAAGAGTCCTTGGGCTAGACTCCTAACACTACATTGGCCTCCCTGTAATGTGATTAACCTTGTAAGTCAGCTAAATGCCTGAAATGTAAATGCTGTGCATAACTTTGTCAACTTTTTCACGGCAAAGTGTGCTCAGGTTGCCCACCAGCTCCACATGTGTTCATGAATGCCCTACGTGAAGAAACTGCGTGGCCGTTAGGCCGCTCTAGACTAGTGGTGAGTTGCAGCAGAGAGTCATGTTTCCTCTATATGTCTGTGGGTGTTTCACTGAAATGGATGGGTTACTCAATGTGCTTCATCTGTGGAAAAATTGAGAATGGATAGCTTGAATTTGATCACTGGTATGGTGACAACAGGACGAAGAGTAGAAATCTCCATTCAGCAGTCACTAGCCAACAGATTCCAGTGAACGTTCTTATCTCCCTCATTGAATTACATAAAACCCACCTGAACAAGTCTACCAATTCCCCTGCACCTTGTGTCCACGCTGCTACAAGTCTGTTAGCATTAAAACGCCCAAGCTCAGGCATTACTGAAACTCTGTGCTATACCACCTCAGCTAGGTTGCACATCATAATAGCATCCGAATTTTGTTGTGAAAATGTGAATCTATCTCTCGAGGCTGGGTTTGTAATATGGATCCAAGTAGCAGTGCCCATTAAGAAAATTTAAAAATTCTGTATACTTATACAGAGCTCTTTGAGATCCTTTAGTATGATTAAACCGTGTCCTCTTTGCTATATCTCTTCTAAATCAAATGTTAGCATGGATCTAATTGTACTCGCAGTCCTACTAAGTACGCGTCTGCATTAGCTGACAATTCTTTTATTATTTGGGTGCTTCACTATCGAAGCGCCAGAGCGGTAAAAATGCATCCACTCTCTTACTCTCATTTTGAATGGCTGGTTTCCGATACCCTTTCTGCATCTGATTGCTGCGTTGTGGCTTCCTGTTTTTGTATTTCACACTAGTGGAGAAATGAGTTCACTGCTAGCAGTCAGCATCACTCTTTATTTCCAGGTAAGAATCTACTCCTGGCTTTCAACACTTAATCTACCATTGACAGGTTTATTTGTTGTTTCTTCGCATTTAGACACACTCCTCAAGATTATAAACAATCGCATGTCCTACTCATTTTTCCTTCTTGTGTCACTGTTATTATACTACCCCAGAATATTCAAGAGGAGTCTCAAGAAACAACAGCTCTTCATAAGTTCACTGCCTGTAAGTGTCAATCATTCTTGTTGACCCCAACACTGTAATTCTCTTTCTTCATCCTTATTTCTTCCGTGACACCACTGTTTAGTGAGCTTAAATTAGTCTCGTCACAGCGAAAAAAATGATCGTGCCCTCTATAGTCGACTGAATCTCCCATTTTCTGCGCCCCTTACACTCATCAATTCTAAAGTAGAAAGTTGTCAATATAAATACCAGTACGCTTCATACCCGGCGAAGGAATGAATCCGACAGTGTAACTGAAACTTTCTGCTGGGTAGGCTGATCTTTGAATCAATGAGGAATACACGTATATTTTAAGTTTTCATTCCACAGATCTAGCGCATGTCATGTAAGACATAAGGATTCCCAACACGCTGGGAGCGACCTGTGCTCGTAGGAAATATTTAAGCTGGCATGGGATGGATTATCACACGACACCCTCTACAACTCTTGCTGCAGACATCTGACATGTCTGGGATTAGCTAAACATGGTGGCGCGTGAATCACCATACGGAGGGAACCCTACTTCTGTCATGTGTAGCTCAATAATATATTACCCATCAGTTCCTAAATCCTATTCATCGGGTATTGGTTTTCCTGGAGGGTAACCTTTATCTTCCACTGCCAATGGCAAATCGCAATCCTCACTACTTTCCTTGCTGGGTGCAGCTGTTTTCTTTTGTTGGTCAGTGATAGTCATTTTTAGCTTGAAATAGGGCAGGGGATTATGGTAAATCTCGTCAACATTTGTGCTGCCGCTAATAGAACTTGCATGGTTTGTCCCTTATGAATGATATTTACAATCCCATTTCCAGGGGTACACAGTGAAGTTAAAGACACCAGAGTAAAGTATTCAAGGACTGAATGGAATGAATTATCGCTGTAAAAGCCGACATAAGTTTTTTACTGATATGCAGTGCTGTGTTTTTTACCAGGGAAACTGGTCAGTAAACTGGAGCCTGCCGTAACTAGCCGCTATCAGAAGCACTGTTTTACACTTATGACACCCTCAATGTGAAGGATGTGTTGAGTGGGTGGATGGGAAGGGGGGGGGAGGGACCACAATACTAACTAGCACGGCAGGCTAGAAGTGCAGTTTAACTCCATCCCCATCCATCCAGTTTGTAGAGGCTTCGAGGAAGTTTGGTCTGCCTCCTTGACGGAGATCCTCAACCTAACTAGCCGAACGTGCGCACCGTGTATTAGAGGGGCTTATCCATCATGGCCTGCATCACGTGTCCCTGGTTCCGGCTAGCCTGTTAACTGCCTATGACCGCAAGGCCCTGAAGAGAGTGGTGAGTACGGCGGAGTCCATCATAGGCAGCAAACTTCCAGACGCTGCAGGGGACATGTCTACAGTTCCGCTGCCTGAGGAAAAATCAGAAAGAAGAAGATCCGGTTGGACTACAGCTACCCAGCACACGGCCTGTTCACCGTACTGCCATCAGGCAGGAGGTACTGCAGCATCCAGGCCAGAACAAACCGAGTAATGAACAGTTTCTACCCACAAGACATCAGGTTCCTGAACAAGCTGTGAACCTTTCACCAACACCACCATTATCACCAACACTACCAACACCACCAGTACCACCAGTACCACCAACACCACCATTATCACCAACACTACCAATACCACAACACCACCAATATCACCAATAACACCAACACCATCAGGTTACTGAACAAGCTGTGGGCCTTTCACCAACACCACCAATACCACCAAAGCACTGCACTCGGACACTTTGTTATTAATACTCTATATAGCACTACTAAGGACAACATCACTAAGTCACTTTATACAACAGGAACAGACATAAACATACATATTTATATTTATATTAGCTCCACTCTCTCTCAGACTATACCGGTCTCATAAATGTACATATCAGAATTTCCACAGATCCCTTCTGTCTCTGTATATTCAGTATTTTGTGTATTTTGTATTTATTTAATAGAACTTTTATATCTCTTTATTTTAATGTTTAGTATGTATATAGTTTTGTCCTCCCGTAGAGCACCAACCTGAGCGTCACCACAAGCATTTCAATGCATAAATGTCCTGACACGTTGTGCAAATGACAAATAAACCTGAAACTTGTACTTGAAAACTTGAGTTTCATCCTCACCCCTTTAAATCCTACAGTTCCTTTGACCCTCCTACTGGGTACGACCTTTACATAAACGACCTTTTTATAAACACTTGTTATAAAAAAAGGTATAACAACTGTTATTTATAGAATCTGTACAAATACATAACATAAATACTATAGAAATATTCTATGGCATAATAGAACCTGCTGTGCATCATATCAACCTAATCTAATATGGCACTTCATTGTTGTAAACAGATGCGATGGTGTGTAGGTGTTGAGATAACTCCGTCTTGGTTAAATATGATGATCCTTTATTCCAGACCGCATGTTACAAGCACTTGTGAGATTCTTATCCCATATATGGAAATGGTCCCCCTGCTTGCTCCTCAGAGATAGACATTAACTCAGACCTATACCATACCCTAAAAGGGAACCTGGTGAAACTTCAGATCCCTAAGCATAGCATAGACTTTAAAATCATATGGCCAGACACCTCATTATGAATGTTTACTTATGTCCCTATGAATGCCTGAGCACTGAGGATGATATCAGGTCTGTTTATTTCAGATCATCAGTGATTGGTTCTGTAGTTCAAAGCCTCAGAAAGCCTTGCTTCTTCTATCAGAAGTTAGAAGAAGACTCATATAGCTCAGTAATTTCACAGCAGATAGCAACAACGAGAGACTACGGTTTCCATAGAGATTTAAATTTGGGTCCCTGGAGTGCCAACCATATATATATGGTAATATGTAGATGATGGGACGCCCACATCCTTTATTATTTAATTATTTATTATTTAATTATTTATTATTTAATTATTATAAATTCACTGCCTGATGTTCTATAGTAGTTTTGTGACACAGCGGGAGCTTGCACATCAGCAACCCAGCCTCGCAAGCTAGGGTCTCCGCATGAGTATACCGATCCGCTTGAGCTTTTCCGGCTGTTTTGTTTTCCATGGAGGTCATTGCCAGCCTCTGCTAGAACACCAACAGGAGTAAGGCAGTACAGGAACAAAATGGCCAGACGTATAAATGGGGATCTGTGGACATTTCAGAGTTCTTGTGTTACTGTGGGAATCGTTCGCTGTGCCTGGATCTAAGGCTAGTGGGAGTAACTGTGGGAGGAGAAAGTTTCCAGACCATCAGCTCCCCATCAGTTTTTACCTTCACCTGATGGTGGCAGCCAGCAGCCCCGTTTATGTTACAGCATAGTGAAGTGCACTGTGGGAACTCCTGTAAGTTAGCTTAACTTTAAGCCACTCTGACTAGACTAGAGACCGGGGTCAACTCTTCTCAGCTCTTAGAGCGTGTGCAGTCACACTGCTCAAGCCCTGAGCCACCCCTGCTCTGCACACTGTAGGGCTTTCCATGCTCCCAACACACCTGATTTCACTCATCAGCTCATTAGCATTCCCTTTCAGAGTTGCAGGGTGGGTGTTGGAGCAAGGAGTCCCCAAAAAATTTTTCAGGGTGCCTCTAGGACCAGGAGTTGAGAAACAGTGCCTGGTGCATGATGGACTGTCCACTCCTTTCTTTTACTTTATTAATATTGGTAATCCAACTGCCTAAAAGCATCTGCACTTATGTTTCTATATGTCCTGGCTGAATGTGAAGAACTCCCGTCAGCAGCTTCAATAAAGATCAGGTTCCACCGAGATTTGAACTCGGATCGCTGGATTCAGAGTCCAGAGTGCTAACCATTACACCATGGAACCACGAGGGCGGAAGCATGAGTTCTGGGTATTGCCACGAGCATGCCGGTAGGGTGTTCAAGTCAGAGCAGGACTGTAAAGTTTAGTCTTTAAAGTGTTTAAACTATAAAACTTCTCATTTCTATCGCGATTGTCGGGTTTAACTAAACAACACAAACACAATGACTGCGCCGGTTCACTACACGCACTACATTTCCCAGAATGCACCTGCACCTTTACTTAAAGCGCTTGTTTCCACAGTCAGGCTTTATTTAAATAAGAGTTCATACACGGGCTTAAACATTAACAGTGGTGTTTTTGGGAGGGGGCTCCCACTGGTGGGAAAACCTTTATCACTGTTGATTTGTTTAATCTAAAACCCGATTATCTGGTTTCGTGCGTAGTGACTTGCAAGTTCATTCAGTTAAGTTTAATTCATGGCCCCAATAATTAAATTTAATTATAATCCCCCCCAGCATCCTGCACACTACACTTTATGATATGTATAGTGCACAAGCATGGACCCACTAAATAACGTGTCTGGGTGTTTTGTTAATATAGGGATTAGGAGGACACAACAAGATTTAGGTCCTCCTATGCTTAAAATGTATTGTAATCTGTATGTCGCGTCTAGCAGTACATTGGAGACTTTTCTTATTTCACGCGATGTCGTGCTTCTGACCATACACAGACGGCAACGGTTCCAGGTGTTCTCTGCTCCCCCAACACAACTGCATCCAGCATCTCATTAAGGACTTGGATTATTATGTGAGGACCGAATCTGCCAGAAAATAATTAAATAAATATAAATAAATAAAAAAAACACTAATACTTAAATAAAATATGGTAAAGAACATAATGATCGGGAAATCTAAAAAATAAATAATATAAGGCATAGAAATGAAGTATCATCCATAAATAACCAAAACTTAACTAAATGTGTAATGTGTATTTATTTTTGTTATCGTGTTGTACTGAATGAACATTTTTATTTTAAAATTAATGTATTTACCTAATTTAATTTTTAGATAAATTCATTATTTTATCTTATTTTTTGTTTTTTCCCTTATGCGTGTCTAATAGGGGCTGTCAATCCTGACGTCAGTGTGTCTAAAACATTCCTATGGATTGATTCGCCCCACAGCACATTACGTAAGATCGATTTGTTCTTGCTCCATCGTCAGTAAACTACTGAAACAACACGGCACACTTAATGTGTGTTTATGCTTACAGGCAAAGAGACCTAGAGACTCTTAGCTGACCCTTGTGAAAATGCAGTCGTGCAGATTATTTACTCTGTCGAGTGGAGGCTGCTGGCGGTGGCAAGTTTATTCCATTATGCTACATCTTCTGAAACAGAGAATCGACCCATAGTGTTCACAAATGTGGAGGAGGTGGTTTCATCGTCCTTTCCCTGCTAAACTTCAGATCATGCAACACCTGGAAGGCTGCCTCTCTGATGCAGGGAGAAGGGATCCGACACCGATATTTGTCTCGTCGGAGTCTCGGAGCCAAGCTACATAGCTCTCGCTCGACAATCTACTCCTGTCGTTCGGCACTCTGCCATTGCTAACCTGAACATGAAAAACACGCGCTCCTCCATTATCATTGTAAAAGAACGGAAAACAAGAAAAAAATTAATTACATTAATACATTTTTTAAAAATAATTTAATGTAATAATTAAATTATATTTTAGTGTAAAATAATAGGTATTAAATAAACAGATTTTTAAAAATGACCATGTTTCAATAACTATATGCAAGAAAACAATAATATAAAATGAAAAGGGAGACGTTTTAATAAAAACTAATAAACAGTACAAAGAATAAATAAAATGCGGAATATATGAATAATAGGGAAAGGTAATAAGCGTATAAATAAAATCAAAGCAAGCACTATAATACAAATTCTAGTGATTTTTATTTTAAGTGTTAGGTTTTACGTTAGTCTTTTTATTTATTTTATGTATTTAGTTATTTATTTAATTTTTAAATAAAGGCTCCTCCAACAGATTTATTACTCACCATGGTCATTTTGATTACCTGGCTAGAGAAGGCACCATGCTGGGTGACCAGCTAAATCAGCACCAGACCAGCGTGCAGATAGATAGATAGATAGATAGATAGATAGATAGATAGATAGATAGATAGATAGATAGATACTTTATTGATCCCAGAGGAAAATTCGAGATACTTTATTGAGATATATAGATCATTTATTGGAATAGAAGGGAATAGAAACTACTAAAAAAAAAGAAAAAAAAAAGAACAAAGAAAAAGAAAACAGCACAGATAAGCGCACGTTTCTTTGCTTGTGTATGCTGTTCTGGTACTGGTTGAGCACCCCAGCATGGTCATGCAGGTTGACCAGCATACCAGCAGCACATCATAAAATATGCTGGTTTCTAGCAACCTGCATTACTGCTGACCAGCATCTGAAACACAACACATGCTCGTCTGGGCTGGTCCTTGAAGGGTCTGGACTTGAAACCCACCTGTAAGCACATTCAGAGAGCTACCTCACCTGTCTATTGTCTTTCTTATAAGAGGGATCTCTACTGGGGGTTTTAAATCTGTTGCAAGACTGTAACCCTGGTAACAAAGCGCTGCAGAAAAGTTTCATTCATTCGCACTCGCAAACGAGTCACTAAAAGGAACCGATTCACGATTCGAACGCTGTTTCCCAGGGGGGTGCCGAGCAGGGCAGACGGAGCAGGAGCAGTAGTTCAGGAGAGAACCATCTGCTGAGTTGGTTTAGTGGATAGTGCAAGTATGCCCTCTCCACGGAAAAGAAGACGCACCACGGAGGAGCTCAGGGATGAGATCTTCGGCTCGAGCGATGAGGACCCGGGCTCAGGGTTTGAAAGTGGGCTTTCTGGCGATGAGGAGATGTTTTTCAATGGAATGGACCCTGCACAGGACGACCCCCGACTGGCGTGAGTGAGCAAGTGTAATAGCTGTTGAGCTCGGTCCATTCATGCTGTTCCCATTCATACATCTACAGAGATGCTTCTTCAAGGGTTGTTTAGTAAAGGCAAACGGTTCCATGCATAGAACCATAGAACCATTTGCATGCTTAACCCGTTCTGTGTGCAGTGAAACGGTCCTTCTGATTCATGGAGAGTGGGGCAGAAGGGTCCTATACAGAACCATATGCATTCACATTCTCCGGCATGCTGAGGGGCCATTTCACCAGGCAGGGGTCTATACTGAGAGGAGCCCTTGCAGAATCAATGCTCGCTTTGTACATGTATGCCCTGTTTACAGCTTCAGGGCAGGGTTACAGAGAAGACTACAGATCATACACAGCTCATGGACCAATCAGGATCGCGCTCCCCATGGAGGCAGTATAGTGGTGTACAGTAATTACTATTTTTTTATTAGTTCTGAGACTCTGTGGTCATAGAGGTCTGGAACAATCTAGAACATCTGGCTGGGACGTGCTTGAATAGCCTGAACGTTGGCTGCTCAGGAACTAAATCACAACATGTAAAATGAAGAGTACTTTAAAGGTGCAGTGTGCAAACTTTAGGCGGGGTCTATCATCAGAAATGGAATATAATATACAAAAATATGCTTTTATTAGTGTGTAATCATCATTGTCAGTAAGCCCTTCATATCTGCATAGAAGCAGGTCCTCTTTCAACAGAGGTCTCAGTGTAGAGCCACAGTGTTTTAGTTAGGGATGCATCAGTACCATCTGTTCCTGACTACGCATGTCCCGCTACTGAGTCTTACAATTGCTTAGTAGTTGTTAGTGTGAATGTGTGCAGCATGCCTTAAATTCAAATGGCCTGCATTAGCTAGCTATGCTAATTACAATAGTTACCATGAATGGAGTAGTGTTAAAGTTCAGTACCCTCCATCACTGCCAGCTTAAGTTGTTCATTATCACGGCAGTGTTCTGTTGCATGGGTATGAGTATGCTGGCATCGGTAAATGAGGCTGGTTTCAGTTGATACCTAATTAAAAAATGATTAGGACGTTTTGATGGTTTATTTGAGTGGGGTGGGGGGTTATATTAAGCTCAGTCTAAACTGGATTAACATAAAAACACAATTAATAATTTACACAACCCTTACTATGAGAGTTAACATGCTGTACTGATGATATGAACTTGCTCTGTATGGGTTTCACACTCGATGGGTGGAACACCGGTGCCGCACAACCATTTTTTTGTTGTGCCAAGTTTGAGAACCCACATTTTGACTAATGGGGGACCTTTAAAAACATTAGAAAAAACAAAGGGGGAATTCTTATTCCCAAGTAGCAGATTCAGAAGCAGAAACCAGATGGGGATAGTTTTTCACTGACGGGAGGGTTGGGACTGGTGGGGGCGGGGTCGGTTCAGTAGTTTCACCACTAGAGGTTACACACTGTTTATTACAAATAAGCCCCTTTACCTCGCTCCACCGCATTTCACCATTGGCTGCTTGATGTAAACGTCACACCTTCATGTTCACATCCACTGAGTTGAGTATTTTAAGGTTGAGTATTTCTCAGCACCTAGGAGAATTATCATATCCGTCCTGTCTTGCTTATAATTTCCAGATCTGGTAATCTCTCACTGCATGTAGTGAGCCAGATTGCCTTTTCTGGGTGAGTGATTGTAGTTAAGGTTAGGACCACCTTAGCAGACCAACCCTGTTGGGTCAATGCTGGTTAAGGCTGAGGATTACCTGAGAATGTCCTATCCTTTTTTTTAAGAGTGGCGCTTTGAGAATCTGGATTAGAAGGCTGTGAACTAATTTTTGGAAACAGGCCAGTATAAAACGTCATGTTGGGGAAAAATGGATCTGCTCTGAGAGGTCTGCAAGTTTTGGCCTGCAGCAAGTCGTAGCTGGAGATGGAAAAACTTTCTAACATGTGTATTAGCTATCAAGACTGTCAGATCGGAGGACCCACTCTCCATTCAACACTAGTTGCCTGAGTTTGCTCCATCAGATTTGGGTCATTATTGGGTCAATTTGTGCTAGAATCAAACCTATGCCATTTTGACATTTAATGAATTGGCATTTTCTGTGTGTTTAGGCTTTTTAAAATTAAATTTTATTATAATATAATCAAATATTTTGTGTTGCCATTTCATCATCAGAGAAAAACGGCCATCACGTGGAAAGACAGAGAGGTGGAAGAATGTAGACGAGGATGACACCGAGCCTTTCCACCACAAATTCTGTCCTGCACGGAAGCCAGGATCCCTTCTCGATTATACCCGGGAATACAGTCCCCTTGATCTCTTCCAGCTGTTCTTTTCCATGGAGGCCATTGCCGGCCTGTGCAGCAACACCAACAAGAACGCCAAGGTGAAGAAACAAAAGGGCAAGAAGTTTAAATGGGAACCTGTGGAGATCGTAGAGTTTTTGAGGTTCTGTGGAATCCTGCTCTTCATGGGCGTGGTCCGCTGCCCCACCATTCAAGATTACTGGCGAGCGGACAGCGTGTGGCAGACTCCCTTCGTGAGGAGAATTATGGGCAGGGACAGGTTTCAGGCCATCAGCTGGAGCTTGCACATCAGCGACCCACAAATGGACATTGAGAATAATGCCAAGAGGGGAACCGCGGAATACGACCGGCTGGCAAAGATCAGGCCGCTGATGGAGAGCATGAAGATCGCATGCAAAGCTTTCTATCACCCCAGGAAACACTTGTCTGTCGACGAAAGAATGGTACCGACAAAGGCGAAGAACGGACTGAAGATGTACATAAGGTCCAAACCCCATAAATGGGGTTACAAGCTGTTTGTCCTGGGGGACTCATCAAATGGGTATACCTGTGATTTCATAGTCTGCACCGGTAATAGTATGTACAGGACGTCCCACGGACTGAGTTATGATTCTGTAGTGTCTCTGTTGAACCCCAGCTTTCTTGGCACAGGCTACATATTATACTGTGACAATTTCTACACAAGCCCCACCCTGTTCAGGGACCTGTACAAGATGAGGATGGGGGCGTGTGGCACAGTGCGAGAAAACCGGAGCGGATATCCCAGAACCCAGGCGAACTGCCTCACCAAAAGATCAGAGCGAGGCAGTATGAGGTGGCTCCGGCAGGGACCTCTCTTGTTCGTAAAGTGGGTGGACACGAAAGAAGTCTCCATCTGCTCCACCATCCACAAGGCCTACGACGGAGACAGGATATCGAGAAGACAGAGACAGGCCAACGGAACCTGGGAAGCCCGTGAATTTCACCTGCCGGCACCAGTCAAAGCCTACAACAAGTACATGGGTGGAGTGGATTTGTCCGACCAGAGGCTTCAGAACTATACCACCCGCAGAAAAACCTACAGGTGGTACAAAACCTTTTTCTTCCACTTCCTGGACATGGCTGTGGTGAACGCCTACCTCCTGTACAGAGAGCAGTGTGAAGGCAAATCTCGGAAAGCCGTGTCCCACCTAGATTTCCGGAAGAAGCTCTGCGAGGAGCTGTGTGATGTTAAACAGAACACCGCACCCTCTAAAATTGTCCAAATGGAACACGAGCTTGAGCGCATCCAGGGGGGTCGGAGAGTGTGCAGGCAATGCAGGTTGGAAGGCAGAAGGAGCGACACGTCGTGGCAGTGTGTACGGTGTGATACGCCACTGTGTGGATCGGCTGCCAAGAACTGCTTCAGGAAGTGGCATATCCCCAGCCCTGTGAAGGCGGCAAAGAAAGTGGACGATCCACGTCCAGAACCCTGTGAAATGACCGCCGCGATGGAATGAACTTCACAGATTACACTCGCCCTGTAGATCCACTGACCAGGACAAAGAAAAACAAATCCAAAACTTGATGAATGGGAAGCAGTAGCGGAATGGGGAAGCGGCAGTGTTAGAGAGTGTCATACTTGAAATTAGTTTACCAGTCAAAGAGTGCTGAGGGTGGAGGGCTATTGAACTATATGGTCGGAATCAAAAGCTAACAGATTAATATCAGTGCATTAATTTTACAAAAGGCCAAAAATCAATGCAGGGGACTTAGCTAAACAGTAACACATAGGGAGGTACTAATATAGGAAATATGAGCTAATGCCAATATCCAGTATTTTGCTCATATTTATTTTGGCTACTTGTAGAAAGTTCTCTTTAGTTTTTTGATGTAGTTATTCTTTTTATTTTTTTAAAGTGAAGTCATAATAGCACTGGAATTATGCATATATATATACAGGGGTTGGACAATGAAACTGAAACACCTGGTTTTAGACCACAGTCATTTATTAGTATGGTGTAGGGCCTCCTTTTGCGGCCAATACAGCGTCAGTTGGTCTTGGGAATGACATATACTGCGTCCTGCACAGTGGTCAGAGGGAGTTTAAGCCATTCTTCTTGCAGGATAGTGGCCAGGTCACTACGTGATGCTGGTGGAGGTTCGTCCTTCTTGGTGGTATGCTGACATTACCCTGGATACCGTGGCTCTTGATTCATCACAAAGACTTGCTGTCTTGGTCACAGATGCGCCAGCAAGACATGCACCAACAATCTGTCCTCTTTTGAACTCTGGTATGTCTCCCATAATGTTGTGTGCATTGCAATATTTTGAGCAGAACTGTGCTCTTACCTGCTAACTGAACCTTCACACTCTGCTCTTACTGGTGCAATGTGCAGTTAATGAAGATTGGCCACCAGGCTGGTCCAATTTAGCCATGAGACCTCCCACACTAAAATGACAGGTGTTTCAGTTTCATTGTCCAACCCCTGTAGTTATATATAATATACGCACACACACATAAAAAGAGAAGAGTAAGGGGTGCTGGGTGGACAAAGGAGTTCCTCTACAGTTCTGTAGCTACAAACTCTATACGTGAGGACGTCTTGGACCTGTTACGTTCCTCCATTGCTTTACTTCTACCTAGATTGCTTTTTTTTGCTAAGTCTTCTTGGTTTCTTGATGAATTGTGACCAAGTGAGGTCTTCACTGACATCTCAGATGTTCAAGGAAGTGAACCCCTTCCCCAAATCCCACTCCAAGTCTGTCACCTCTCAGTAACTTTAAAGGTTATTGATATTTTACGCTACTATTATCCTTTGATTTTCTACTTTTATATACAGTCGGTTCTTATATATTTACTCTTGTTCTAGCACCTAACCTCTGATGCTGATGGTCTTCCATGCCACATCACCAGATATATAACCTCTCTGTAACTTTTTACTGTTCTTTCTTATTATCTTACGTTTGATCTTTTTTTCAAGCATACTTGCATCCATATGTAGCTTAGTCTTGTTTACTTGATGAATAAACCGAGATTTACCTCATGGCCTTTTAATAAAGACTCAAAATAAAGCTTGGGTGTCTGGAGTCAAGTCCATAACCAGTTCAAGAATATCGGATTTGGTTGTCTTGAGGGTCTACATTCATAAATGGAAGTAACCTGTATCTGTCACCGAAACAGCACACATGTCACCACCCATAAAACTTCATATTGGTGAGATGACTCTTGATGCTGAAGGAGGTTGGATGAAAGATCAAAGTGTGCAGCTTCTTATTATGGCCAGGCAGTGCACATCTGGATGTGCTGGATATAGAAAACGAATGTACCATGGGTTATATTGTATTACACTACACTTTCACTGCAACCCAGTAAATATGCTCTGGGTGTTTTCACAGAAGCGTGCAAACTGATGACTGCCATGAAAACAAGTCAGGACTGCTTCATCTAATCCAGAGATGGAAGCCTATAAAAAAAAGAAGAAGCTGTAAACCACAATGGACCCGTTAACCCTGACTTAAGCACACTTGAACAGTTCACTTGGGGCGGGTGGAAGAAATCCTGCGTCATGGCATGTTCCTCGAGTTCTGAGTTCGTGCTCAGACAACTGTAAATTCCTTTCCGTCTGTTTGCCAGGTGAAAATGGGCTTTCAGAGCTCCTATAGGCGTAGGGTGCATTTCCTCCCTCATTGGTTGTAGGTGCTGTACACTGAGTTTCTAATTAAAGGAGCGAATAACTAATGCTACATCCTTCAGGTCTAACATGCATTAATGTGTGAACTGTTTAAGTTCTGAATTTTAAGCACATGAACTAAATACATCTAGCACAACTGAAAAGTGAAAGCTCTGAATCAGTTCCTAGGTATATACAACCTAACAAGTTAACCTCAAATAGTTCGGGGTTGTCTAGTTATTATTTTTATATTATAAAATATACACTTTTAAAAAGGTTTTTTTTGAATGATCGGGATGCTCTCTGACCACATGACCACATTATATTCTCTTTCATTATAATTATTATATTATTGTTATAACAATCATCAAGTAGAAGTAATAGAGTATATAAATATCGTCGCTGTCCAATGAAAAACATGTATCTCCATTTTTGTCCATTTTGACTTTAATGCATCATTTAAAAACGGCCGCTGCCATTTACACACTGCAAGATTTGCATGATGAACGGACCAACTGAAATGGCCCAAGCTCCTTGTTTAAGCTACAGTTCATTTCCATCCATTTTCTAGTTTTTGCACCTCAAAGTAGAAGCATGGGCTTACAGTAAAAGTCACCCAGAACTTCGGGTGTGTGAGCTTCTAGATGTGGAAATCATATGTGTGCAAGTACCAGCATTTATAGCACTATACAACATCTTTATCTGAGTATAGCCAGAATGTTGACTTCCTATTTCAGGCCCACCTAACCCACCAACCCAGTTTTTAGATGTGCTGGGGCAACATTTTGGAAAATGCTTATTTAAGGGGTCTGTCTGTCAAACTTCTCTTTACCATACTGTTACTTTATGACCTCTGCTTCCTGTGGGTTGAGCTTAAACGTTGGTTATGTTTCTACAGGATTTCCTTTACGTAAACACCACGTCCAAAGCACCAATGTGAAGGAAAATATCCCTGCAGTGGGCCCCAGGCATCCGAGAACATGAGACGTAGAGTGGTGTGGGGGTGTAACGTCCTCGGCACAGGAAATCTGCTATACATTATTAGTGGATTGATGGTTTTTCCAGGGTACCTGAGTGAAGGCAATGGTTCTATATAGAAATCTGAAGAGCTTTATGCAAGCCTAAACCTCTACTGTTACGAGCTCAGTACCGAATACTAAAAACTCTTTGGTGCTACAGAGAATCAATTTCATGGTTTTATATATAGGACTATATAGACTGTCCTTTGTTAGAGTGACCTGTATCCACTGTTGCTATGTTATAAGAACGAAATGGGGAAGCCATTATGCAGCTGTGAGAAATGCACTTTTATTAAACACCAGTAAAAAAGTCATATGCCTCACAGGGGAGAACACCACTCACCGTGACCAACCCCCACATACAACAGGTCCACTCAAATAAACTCATAGAAATACCACACAAACAGCAATTACAACAATAAACAATCATTCCTTTTCAGGAGGGCGTGTGTCTACCGTAAGCGTCTGTGCGCGACCACTGAGATGGCCACACCACCCAAGCTTCTCAGGGGCAACACCAGCCAATGGCGGGTCACACCATAGCCCTCTCTTCAAAGTTCAAATGTCCGGTGGTCCACCAGCTGAGTCTCTGAGCACATGCAAAGCCTAGGCCACGCGGTGTCCTTCCTCTCTGTCCGCAATGTACGATCACCAACTGCTCGCTGTGGTGCTTTCACGCTGAAGCCTTTGATATTTTTGCTTTCCCATCCTCTCGCCAGCAAACCTCACCGCACTGTACCAGGCTGTGCTGTGCTGATTTGTCATTGAGCCTCCCCATACTGTCAAACATTGAGCCTTAAGTTAATGGAACCCAGTCTGCTGGGGAGTGCTATCCCACCGCTAACACAATACACACATACCTACCATAAGCCTCTGTGCATAGATGCTCACATGGTCATAACTCCCGAGCCTTTTTGAGGCAGCACCAACCACTTTGTCTTTATATATCTCTTCACCCAGCCATAAAAACGTACAGGGACTAGCAAGGTTAGCATATGCTAAAAGGTCTAATGATGGCAGTATTGAGCTGATGAGCCAGTTGCTAATTAGTTTAGATGTAGTTCTGGTAATTCTGAGTTTAATGATAAACAAAAGTAAGACCAGGAGAGAAAGAAGCTGAAGTAGCTTTGATCATGGGCATCGCTAGGCCCGTTTAGCCAGGCCAGTTTAGCCAGATTCACTAACGTAACGTGAATAGTAGAACCCCTGGCTCATCCAGTCATATTAGACCTCGTAAGATGTAACCTAGTCATAGCAGACCTTGAGAGTTGTAAGCCACTCATACCAGACCTGGAGGAGGGTCTCCTTTTTACTTGGCCTTCAAATTAGTCAGCAACCGCTGAAGCTGAGGACAGGTGATTGGCTAACAGCTGGCTAAAATAAATATTAGACCTCATTTAAACTCTGTATTATTCATAGTGAGACAGCTAGTAATGAAAGCCACAAGACTGAACACACCCACCTACAATATGAACCAACTGTGATGGACTGAGAAGATTATATATCATATATATATATATATATCATATATTATATTATATATATATATATATATATATATATATATATATATATATATATATATCATTAAATTCTATTATCTAATTATTATTAAATGTGCCTACATAGCACATAGGGACATGACCCCTATTATTCAGATATGCTAAAACAAATGTGGTCCCCCAATGTTTATTCATTCATTCATTCATACATACATACATACATACATACATACATACATACATTTGTTAATTCGTGTTCTGACCCATTTATCCTTTGGGGTCACTGTGCTGGAGCCTACCCCAGAGACAGGAATACCCTGTACAGGCTACCAGTCAATCGCAGGGCCTCCACCCCTCCACATCCTTATATAAACATATATACATCAGTAAACATGTTCCACTCACTAGCTTTGTGGAATGTCAGGGACCTGTTCTTGTTTGCATCAGTTGATGGATCACCTGACACTATACCACTATACCACTATACCAGCACGTCACAGTCTCTGTCTGGAATGAAAAGACACAACTAACTACAAACATCATGTTGGACTGGAACTGTATCTGTGGAACTACTTTAGAATTAAAACTGGATGTAGTGGAGACAAACATGTTGGTGAAAATGGCTGATTTGTTAGTGCTAATCAACCAGCCATCGCTAACGTTAGCTCTCACCACTGGGACTGATAGAGGTAAGTGATTAGGTGTGTGGGTGGTTTAATTCTTCAGTTAAATGAATACTGAATTTGTAGCAGTGTTAATCTTTTAATATTCTCTAATTCATGAGGCTAAATATAATTATAATGGACTGTCTAACGGCACTATGACCATGCATTTCCTAGTGCAGGGTTTAGCATAAGGCCCCAGCCAACGCAAGGCCCAACCTTTGCCACCAGAGGGAGCCAGAGGGTGTCCCTTGATAATTAACTAGCAGCACCTGTACCACAGCACCCCAATCACAGCTTACTTAAGGAGAGCTCAGCTGTTACTCCGTTCTCAGTCTTGTGTGTGTATCTCATTTTGAACAAGCTGATATTTTGGTGGCTTCTGAGAGCCTCTCTAAAGCCTGTTTTTCTAAAAGCTGGTGAAAACCCTCTTATCCTGCATGTGTAGTTGTAAATGTAACGGTGCCGCAGTTACAACCTCCCCTCTGTACGAGCTGGAGCATTTAAGGTGGAACGGAACGTTCACTTAGGAAGCTTGCATATAGGAAGTCATTTTTTAAGCCTTGCTTGAAGATGAACATCATAGATGTATTTTTTTTTTTTTTTTTCTGTTCCCTCAAAATAAATCAAAACACAGCCATTAAGGTCTAAACTCCTGGCAACAAAACTAAGCACACCCCTAAGTATAAAATGACCAAACTGTGCCCAAATAGCTATTTTTCGTCCCCAGTGTCATGTGTGAATGGACAGCAGGTGTGTTAAATTTGGTGTTACCGCTCTCACACTCCCTCAAACTGGTCACTAAAAGTTCAACATGGCACCTCATGGCAAAGAACTCTCTGAGGATCTGAAAAACAGAAGTGTGGCTCTACATAAACTCTGCCTCGGCCATAGGAAGATTCCCAACACCCTGAAACTGAGCTGCAGCACGGTGGCCAAGACCATGCAGGAGTTTAA
This sequence comes from Prochilodus magdalenae, assembly GCA_024036415.1. NCBI lineage: Eukaryota > Metazoa > Chordata > Actinopteri > Characiformes > Prochilodontidae > Prochilodus > Prochilodus magdalenae. The sequence continues at coordinate 18,292 of JAMWET010004984.1, forward strand.
CAGAAAAGGCCTCGCCATGGTCGACCATTTAGTTGAGTGCACGTGCTCAGTATCATATCCACAGGCTGTCTTTCGAAAGTAGACGTAGGAGTGCTGCCAGCATTGCTGCAGAGTTGTTAAATGGGTGAGGGGACATCCTGTCAGCGCTCAAACCATACGCCGCACACTGTATCATATTGGTCTGTATGGCTGTCGTCCCAGAAGGAAGCCTCTTCTAAAGTTGAGCACAGCCAGCAAACAGTTTGGTCAAGACAAGCAGACTAGGGACATGGGTTACTGGACACTGACTACTTTCATATCTTCAGTGTTGTCCCATGAAAAGATATAATAAAATATCTGAGGGGTGTGCTCACGTTTGTGAGATACTGTAGTTGTGTTTTCAGTGTTATTCTGTTCATTGCCTTCACATGCCTTCTCTTATGCTTGCCATGCTACATAAAGAACGAGCTTGTGGTTGGTGCGCTACGCTCACACTCGCAAAAGTCAGCACCAGCCGTCTCGAATGAAACGGAAGTGGTTTTTCACTCATAGCTCTCCTATGCAGGATGGTTCCCATCACACGGCTGCTGGAGGTTAATCAGAACAGGTACACAGTTTCCCTGCAGGCACCTGCCTAGCCTGTCACAGAACGAGCTCTGCTGTAAGTGATTCAGATCATGATTTCTGAAATGTATAAATAACCAAAACTTTAGTCACAGCAATTAGTTATATTATTCTAATACCAAAAGTTGTTTTCAATTTATATCATATATCAAAATACGGGGCATCTGCTGATACAATATTGCCACTTACAATATAGTAATACTACGTTGTATTGATTCCCACCCGTCACTGCTCACGGGGGGTATTCTGTTATAAGATAATCTGGTGTAAACTGTACAGACTGTACGGTGATCAGACCACCAGCCGTATCATCAAAATCTGGAAACCTACGCCATTTGTCTAAAATGATAAACCCCCAGAGATAAAAGTGTTTATGCTTCACGCATTATAACTAGACCCAGGTTTAAAAGGCACTGCTGTGTACAGAGTCAGAATGATGCCCCGTGTTTTTTAGGCTATATAGTTCATAATGTATGAGGCCTGCACACAGTGAATGTGTAAGTTGCCATTCTATGACAAATGACTTGAAATGTACTGAAAGTGAAATTGCTGTTGCATTAATTCAGAAAGTGTGTGCAGTTTGAAAGGTCCCCTGATTTCACAGTGATCTACATATTTCCTAGAAGAAACTGTCTAGCATGCACATACTTCCTCTTGCTGGGCTGGGTGGCCCCTGAGGTCTTTGAAATTTGGGTATATGCACGTAACAGACTGCTTGCAGGAACACATTCACAGCTACGGAATACGAGGTTGGATTGCAACAGCTCACCATCAAATCAATTACTCCTTTTTTTTTTGTTGGGCTTACAGGCTAATAATGACTCTCACCGCTATTTTCTTGATTCTTATCTTCGTTAATGGTAAGTTTCACTTTGCTCATGCACAGTACAAAGTTTTAGGCATCTGAGAACATAGTATTAGCAAATATCACATTGTTTTCCATTATTATATTTACCTGCTTCAGCCAATCAGCTAATATCAGAGTATGTTAAAGATGAACACCCCACCATGTTATTAGAATTGTATATTGTAATTCCCATAATGACACGGAAGCAGCCATCTTTGGTTTTTTGGTGTTAGAACAAAGAGGTTATAAATGAAGAACTTGGTCACTGGTTAAAATATAAATGGAGGAATCCCACCCTTTAATAAAAATAGCCAATTAGCTTGTAGGTTACACTGCCATTACAGAAACAATGAGATCTTCATAGGGGCAGTAGCCAGAACAAATGTAATGACACGTGGTGTGTCTTTGTAAATCCAAACTCTGCAAACTAAACTCATACATCAAAAGAATAGCTGCACCTAGAAGGAAGTGTGGGACTGCAGTGCTATTGAGAAGGAAGATAAAGTTTACCAGGAACAATAAATGATACATTTAGACTGATATGGGTAATATTTATTGAGCTACACATACATTTTCTTTCCTGTCGCTTGATTCCTTCTGGGTGCAACTATTTGTGCAGCTATTGTTTTGAATATAAGTGTGTTTATGGAGTTGTTATCAGATTTGGTCACTGATTTGTTAATTTTTATGTTTAGCCTTCCGTTTCAAATATTTTGGTCTCTTCGCAAAGAGGTCTGGTCTGTATAGTTGGCAAAGGTAATGCAAAAATGGCCACCAAGTGAACAGACTTTCCTTTTGTTACCCACGACCCTGGTGATTCACCTCCCCGCCACACGAGGTCGCTCTCTCCTGTGTTTTTAGTGTTTGCCCATTTCCGGTATAGTGGTGGTAAACGGTATTTAAGGACTCGTTTACCACACTCATGTGCGATGTCTTGTTTGGTTACGATTCATTTCGAAGCTATCTCTGTATTGATATTTACCTGGCTTTTGGACCTCGTTTCTGTATTGTGAGTCTGGATTTGTTATTGCCCCTAGTCAGTTTTGTTTGCCCTGATTCTCTTAACTATTAAAAACCTGCATTTGGATTCACCCCAGCCTCGTGTGACACCTTTGGTTTGGACTTTGGTTTGTTAGCTGCTTGCTGTGTGAGCTGAAACAATAGTATAGATAGCAATAATAATAATAATAATAATACAATTTAAACATACATATACAATATGGGTAGAATACTACGCTCAGTTAGAAGGGTGCAATACCTGGATGAAGAGGAATATTTTGCAATTCTTTCAACACAATAAAAATTAATTGTGGTATTATGGGGCACAATCCAACATCCAATAGCACTAAATGTAAAACACCTACCCATCCATACCTCCATTAAAACATCCATACGTCTGCATTACCATTTTGTGGAGGGAAGAAGAACACCAGTACATCCATATCTAGAGAAACGGCATAGCTATGAAGCTCCGGTGAGGTGAACATGTAGCATTACATCAACATAATGTAAACTATCCAAGCCTAGCTTGCACAAAATTGCTGTGGCATGACTGGATGGACCTCCTGGGCCATTCAGTTTCCCCCTTAAATTTACCTTGCCCTTCACTAATTACTTCTTCAGGACCCACAAAGCAGAAATCATCTTTAAACAGACATTACTTTCACTTTCCCTCTGACAAGAACGCGTCACAGATATAATCAGACATGCAGCACAGCAGTATAGCACTAACCACACATATAAAGCTGATTTGCATTTTGTTTTTAAGACTATCTATAATTTTCCTGAAATGTGTTCACATATTTAACCACCAGAAACATTTATTAATATAAATATCAGTTGTATGTTAGTTGTATTGTTCTGCTGATTTCACATCTCCCTGAATGATTTTTGTGTTTTCCAGATGTGAGAGCAGCTGGTAAGGATGGAGTAGAGACAGTAGAAGTGACAGAGGGAGTGAATGTGACTTTGAGAACTAATCTGACTGGAATATCCAGTGATGATACGATACGGTGGACATTTGGAACCCCAGAGACTCGTATAGCACAGCTGGTTAACGGAAACATTGTCAAGTATTATAATGAGACATTATTTCAAAACAGACTACAGTTGGACAATAAAACTGGATCTCTGAACATCAGCAACATCCGCACCAATGACTCTGGACCTTATAAAATACAAATCAGCGGTGATCAGGTCAAAAACATACAATATGATGTCACTGTTTATGGTAAGAACCTGATATTTCAGACAATGAAAACTCTTAAACACTGTTTTTCCCATTTTCCTCCACCATAATTATGCACATCCCAAATGTACTGCTTTCTTCAAGAATTCCCATATAGCACTGGACGAGAGGAGTAATCTGAGACCAATGCTACATTCAAATTACTGCCATTATTGCTCAGCCTACAGTGTATTAAATAGAAATTTCCCAAAAACTTTAAGATGCATAATTCAGTGGTTGAGTGGTTTGGTGTGAAATGGTCCGTTATAAAGAAACATATTATTTATTTATAACTCCTAAATTCTAACAATGGCAGTGATGGAAATCAAAGGTCTCCTTGCCTATAACACAGATATAGACATTTTACTTGCTTTCCAAAACTGCCAGTGAACCTTTTAAATGTGTAACACTGATGATGGGTTAACAATAAAAAAAAGTTTGGGCCAAAACCTTTCCAATCTGCCTCTTTCACCAACCATTATTAAGAAGAAATCCACTCCCTCAGTATCAAAGTCTATCCATACCTAAGAGAACAAAGGTGGGATCAGTCCTGGAAAATCAGACGTAGACCTGTTCTCAGAACCTTTCTCAAGAACAAACATTAGATCTAAGCCTGGGAAGACATTGGTGAATGAGGTCCAGTGTTTTTAGGCATAACCGTGTCATGTAATAACTTTCAAGGATATAGCTTTCAGAGACTTTAAGCATTTCACACTGAATGATGTTGTCTATGTCTTAATTATTTCAATACACAGAAATGTTTAAATTCCCTCTTAACAGTTTAAGATCAACACAGAAAGCATCTACTTATGCCATGTAATCTATTTTTCTCCATTAATAACATGCCTTCTGGATGATATGTAAAGATGCCATTCCTCAGTGGTATCTGAATTCTGTTCTACATGTGTGTACATTGATAACTATAGCAGTGACTAAAGACACCATGGAGTAGTCTTTTATATAATGATAGAAAACTGCCCTAAAGCTCCTCTTTAACATGCTAATCCACTGTACTGTGACCAACATGGACATGCACATGTCACAGATTTCAGTTAGTTACAGGGACAAAGTCTCTAAATACTGTACGTTTCTGGGAGAGCGTTAGGTTTGGTAGGTTTGGTGACTGGATGAGCCTCTTATCTGTATAATGCTGAAACCAAAAGCTCTCTATAGACTGCATTTCAGTGGTGGCGGCATCCTACCATAGATTTGCAGGTGTTATGACTTTAAGATGTAACCAATACCTGTAGTGCTAGAACATATCCGTTATCTCTATAATATCTTTATCATGTTCTTATCAGTTCATCATCTTGTGTTTTCCAGCAACATTACGCATCCCAGCACTTACACCTGCAGCAGGTAGTCCAAAATCTTCTGTGGTGTGCTCTGTAAGGAACGGGTATAAGGTGACTCTCTCCTGGTTCAGAGGAAGCTCCCCACTCTCCTCCACCAGTGATACTGATAACAGCACCCTCTCTTTACATCTGGATATTGAATGCTGTGATAATAACCCCTACAGCTGTGTGGCAGCCAATCCCATCACCAACCAAACAGCACATCTCAATACGACCATCTACTGTCTTAACAAAGGTACGGAGCACAGTAACATCTGTGTACTTTGTTCTTCATCTTTACTCTGTTCTTCAATGGTTAGGACCCCCAAAGGACCACCACAGCAGGTATCATACGCCATAACCATCATCATATAAGACTCACTGTGTGTTTCTGTAAATCTACAGACTGTACAGACAAGAGGTCTATAAATGTCATCAGCATTGTCATCGGTCTTGCAGTTGTCATAGTGCTGCTGTTGGCACTATGTCTGTTCATACGGAGACTCAGAGAAAGGTAAATATGATCAGCAGTCTGTGTGTAAGTGATACACTGTTGAAGTATTGACTTGGCTTCTCCAGATTCAGTTCATCTTTTCTTCATCAGTCATGTTATCTCTTCATCTTCTCTAGATCTGTCCATCATTGATCAGAAAATGATAGATTTCCTCTCTCAGGTAAGTCAGTTCATGTGGCATACGTGGCTCTGAATTTCATAGGACTTAACTAAGTAGCCTCCACACAAGCCTCACATACTTTAAAGGTGCTACGTGGCATAGTCATCTATAGATGACAAATAGATGGCATCTATTCGCATGGCATTCATTCAGTATGTGGCTCAAAATGTAAAAAATTCAGAATGGCCTTTTACATAGATTCTGCATTCTATAGCACCTTACAAGAACTAGAAGGTTTGATCATATCAGCCCAGTCTTATCTAACTTACACTGGTTACCAGTTAAATTCCATATAAAATTCTTCTCCTGACGTATAAAGCTCTAAACGGCCTCGCTCCTATTTACCTCACTGATCTTATTTCGTACTATACCCCATCACGCGACCTTAGGTCTCAAAGTGCAGGTTCTCTATTAGTGCCTAGAATTAACAAAGTTACATCAGGGGGCAGAGCCTTCTCATACAAGGCCCCCCAGTCAGCGTTCGGGACTCGGACACAGTCTCAATCTTCTTTGTCCGGTTTTATTTTGTACAGCTTATTGTGACATGTTTGTTAAGGCTTTTGCTGGAGCAGCCAGAAAGTAGGGCGTTACAGCATTTTGGACCAGCCTTGAAGTTGTTAAGGCTTTGAAGGAGTTTTTTTTTGAATCCAGGGCGGGACAGTAATCCATTTCTCAGTAATCGCAGGTGTGGAAAAGTTTTTTCTGCAGTGGAAAAGCTATTCTAGTGATTATTACTAATATGGTCATTGAAGGCCAGATCAGGATCAATCGTGACACCAAGACTTTTTACATAGTACCTGGTGTAACTAAGAAGCTATTTAGATTGAGCGGTAATGCAGACAGCTCGGTTCTATAAGTTTTAGGACCAGGAAGAAGAACTTCTGTTTTGTCCAAATTCAATAGGAGGAAGTTACCGGACATCCAGTCTCTTATGTCTCTAACACAGTCCTCTATCTTATTAAGGTGAAGTGGATCATCTGGTCTAGCTGAGATATACAGTTGCGTGTCATCAGCATAGCAGTGGAAGTTTGTTATGGTTTTGGATTATGGTACCAAGTGATAGCATATATAAGGTAAATAACATGGGTCCTAGGACAGATCCCTGTGGAACACCAAACTTTACTTTTGTTTGAGTGGATGAACACCGTTTATACTTTACTTTTGTATAGAGGGATTGAACTAAGATCTGAACCATTTATATTTACAAATTGACAAGTGTCACGCTTAAGTAGTAGGATGGAGTGGTCTATTGCTGCACTAAGATCCAGTAGGACCAGTAAGGATGAGTTACCTCTCTCAGCTGATGCTAAAAGATCATTTCCAGTTTTCACTAGTGCTGTCTCGGTGCTATGATGAGGCCTAAATCCAGACTGGAATTTTTCATGTATGTTGTTCCTGTGCAGGTAGGAGTTAACTGTTGTGCTGCAGCTTTCTGTAAAATCTTTGATATAAATGGAAGATTTGAAATGGGTCTGTAGTTTGCTAGCTCATAGGGATCAAGATTAGGTTTCTTAATTAAAGGCTTAATTACTAGTTTAAGGGATTTTGGGACGTAACCTAAGAGATGGTTTATTATAGACAGAAGAGGCGTGGTTTTCTGGCAGAACTATCTTCAGTAAACTAGTCGGAACTGAATCTAGTATGCATATAGAGGATTTTGAGGATGAAATGATTTGAAATAGCTCTGTTTGTTGGAGTAGAGTAAAAGATTCCAGCCTCTCCACAGGAGTTATACTGGGCTCTAGATTAGCATTAGCTGTACGGGGCAGTAACACACACGGCTGTTAAATGTGCATTTTGTATTTTTAGCCTAATTATTTCAATTTTATTATTGAAGAAATTCATAAAGACATTGCTACTGTATGCTAACGGTATCTGGGGTTCAGTCGCAAATCGACACTTGGTTAATGTGAAGATTGTGCTAAATCATAACCTTGGATTATAATAATAATAATATAATAATCTGGCCCAACTGCACCATTCTTTATTGCAAGACTGCCTAAACACTGATGAGGCCAACATCTAGAAACTTGTCCAGTCCATGCCAAATCCAATCACAGCTGTGTCACATCCGCATCCGAGCTACCTTCACAGAAAAGTAAAGTTTGGTGTTCCACAGGGATCTGTCTTAGGACCTATATTATTTACATATATATATTATTTATATATATATATATATATATATATATATATATGTATGTATGTGTGTGTGTGTGTGTATATATATATATATAATTATTCGGGCTTGTAGAGGTATTATACACTATCAAGCACATTTCAATCACAGGTCACTTGTTTTATATTGGTTACGCATTCACTCTTTCATTAATGACTTAAGAAACCTTACAATGACGTGCCGGTTTATTAAGTACACCTACTTTTGTCTTCTTTCAACAGGGGGAGCCAATAAAGAACCTGGACAGTCCTCTGACCTTCATGACTTACTGCTTAGTTAAATATGATTAAGAAAACAGTGGTAAAGAAAGATTATATTGTTTTTTTGAAATGTTTGTTTACAGTTTTCTGAACTTTAAATGCTCATCAGATGTTCCTGTTTAGAGATGTTGTGTAAATGAGGCTCAGTGGATCTGACATAAACTCAAACTCAAAGCTGTATTGTGTATTAATTAATCAATTAAATCAATTAAATCAATTAAAAGCACCCACATGTCCACCACTGAAGTGTTCAAATGACACTACCACAGACCATGCAGCTGTGCTGTAAAAGAACACTCTACACTCGTCAACATGACAGCTGCACCCGGAAGGAATCAGTCCACAGGAATGGAACTTGGTGGGCAGGTTTGACATCGTGACATGATGCGAATGATTTTAGTTTCAAGCTCGGATGCGGATGTGACATAAGCAGGGACAGGCCTTATTGCTGTATGGCTGCATGATGCAGGACTACATGCACACAGATATGATGACTGCCTTTACCTCCACGACAAGACTGCAATAGTGCGACTGAGCCACTGTCATGAAATGACTCCGAATGACAGCGTCTTAAGTGACGAGTCCTGCTTTTGTCTTAGTGGACAACAACAAATCCGTGTGTGGAGGCACCATCCCTGTGTGGAGGCACCGTGTGTGGAGGTTGAATGTTGAAATGATCCTTGTCTGATTAGAGTGCCTGTGATGGCACAGACATCAGTGCTAGTGATACTATGACTGGTCTCGGACAGAGACTAAATTGTACAGGGCAATGTTTCTCTGGCACTCCTGCAAGTCTCTGGGTACAGTGTCAGCAACATTGGTGCTTATGATGGCCATAATCAATCACTCACCTTCACACCTTCTTCTTCTTCTTCTTATATGAGGACAGACCCATAGGAAAATTGTATTCCTCATATGACCTTTGGCATCTCAGGGAACATCTCTGTGATTCTCAGTTATGTTTCATTTAGATGTCACCTTTGCCTCCGATGTTTCTCCTAAAATTGCTTAGGAGAAATAAAAATGGACAAAACTGAGACATGAGATACATCTGAGATTAAAAAAGTCAAAACTGAGATTCTAGTTTCAGAAGCACAAGATCTGATGAGATCTCTTTCTTTTCTCGTTTTAATCTCTTTTTCAACACCATAAGGCAAGTGTGTACCTCATTTAAGCAGAATCTTTCATTGTCCAAGGATGCACAGAGTACAACCCCAACTACTAAAATACTACAGGCCCTGAAATACAATTTAAGTGCACAACAGAATCAAATACCTGATCAAGAAAAATAAAAGAATATACAGTGTGGGATATACATGGATATACAGATGTCAACAGTAGTAGACTTCCACTTTCGAGTCCTTTGTGTTCCTCAACTTGGTCTAAGAAGTTCCTGACTGCTTGCAACTGCTCATATTTAGAGAATTTTGGGTATACTATATTCTTTTTACTTCTAATAAGTACAAAAAAAGGCAAAAGTTTTAAATGCTGGAAAAGTGGGATTTAAAAATCAATTTATCTGGGCAGTAAGAGTTCATTTCAGAAAAGCATTAATACAGTACTTAGTGATTTCCTGTATAGAAATGTGTTTGTTTAACCCTTTATTTAAGTCAGTTTTATTTGTAGTTATAATCCAATATCTGGTTTGGGGGTTAGAATTTATTGACAAGACACACTGAAAAAATAAATAAAGTAAGATTATGGTCATGATGAAAACAAAGGGGTTTTCCCTGCAATATTTAGCAAACAACTGCGTATGTGTTACTGTTAGGTGAAAATATGACTTACTGATACTAGACAGCATATCGTTCTTCCTCCTCCTTTCCTCCATAATCACCTGCACTTTCTGCTTACAAGCATCACGTGTTTATTTAATTCACTCTGTGAGAAGTCTTTGAGCACTTCACATTCTGAAGACAGATGGCGCTCTACGACTGTAGTATCTGCTGAACTTGGATTATAATCCTCATTCTCTAGCATGGGACTTTTATTCTGATTTGTATTTTTAAATAAATTAAAAAATGAGGATCAAAGTGAAAAGACTGTTCTTGACTCTGATCAGAAATATCTGTTAGTGTTACAATAACTTTTTTTTAAGGGTTTTAGATCTTTGAAGCTACCAATCGGAGACTCATCCTCATTCAGTACATCACAGGACCTAAACATTTTTGCTGTGTATCCATCCTCGAATGGCACAAATACAAAAAGACGTAAAAATTAAATATGACTTTTTTTACTCTGTTTGAGGCTCTAATGTCAAATATACTAAGCACAAAATTGACTAGGTTTAATGGCTGATGTAGATTGTTATACTCCAGACAGCTTTGTAGACTTTATGCTCTCCTTTACACTCGGTAACCATACTTTTCTCCAAAGAGGCAGTGTACAGAGCTGGCAACTGCATGCCACTAATGAAGTTTTTAGAATGATAAAGAAACATAACATCACTATCCAATGAAAAACATGTATCTCCATTTTTTATGATTTTTACTTTTACGTATCAGTTGATCACATGAGCTGCTGTTTATGCTGTGTGTGTGGAAAAAGTGGACAATATGTTTCTTTACATATGTGCGAGTTTCAGTTATTGGAATGGTTTAAGTCTTTTTGCAACATTTCCAATAAGTATTTAATATAATGAAAAGTGTATTATACAACATAAAGTAATTTATGAGATTCACTAAAAGAAAAAAAATGCACTAAAACCTTATACATTAAAACCCTTAAAATATATGAGAAAAAAAAAAAAAAAAAAAAAATATATATATATATATATATATATATATATATATATATATATATATATATATATATGAACATCTCACCATCTTGTTCATGAACTGACAACATTCTTGTACTGTTTAGTACAATCTGGGGTAACTAGTAAAGATTACTCTTGAATAATAACATATTTATACTAACACTTTCATAAGGAGCTACATCAGTTCACATGTTATATGTGTAACAACCATACATAACCAACATGTCTGAACAAAAACCCCTGTCAGTGCTTTGGAAATTTGGGCACATATGTTTTTTATATCTAAACCCACAAGAAGATAAAATATAAAGGGCAATTTTAAATCACTGTAAACATACTAATGTAAAAATAATAATATACAGAACATGTTAAAAAATACTGATGTATACTAAGTTTTAAACATACAGTAATTTGACCACCATTCTATGTATGAAAGCTATATATACACTAATATTACAGCTACAAAGACTTTAGTCCTAAACATGTGCATGTTTATTTTGTTTTTTAGCCATCCCCCCCAAAAAACACGTATAAAAACGCTCATACGGAAACTCAGAGAAAGGTAAATATGATCAGGAGTCCGTATGTAACTGATGCGCTGCTGAAATATTGCCTTGACTTTCCAGATTCAGTTCATCTTTTCTTCATCAGTCATGATATCTCTTACTTCATTTTCTCTAGATCTGTCCGTCACTGATCAGAAAACGATAGAGGATTTCCTCCCTCAGGCAAGTCGTTTCAGTTCATGTGGAATATGTGGTTCTAGTATTCATAGGACATGACTAAGTTCCCTCCACACACGCCTCACACATACTTTAAAGGTGCTACAGGATCTATTTACATGACATTCATTCAGTATGTGGCTCAAAATGTGAAAAATGGCCGAATGGGCTTTTACATAGACTCTGCCTTCTATAGCACCTTTAAAGAATTATCCATCATATTTACTTTATTTTTATTTTCTTTATATCAGAAAAAGCAGTTCAAAATAAAACCGGGGAAAAGGGAGACAGTGGGCGTGTTTAAGGTGGTAGTACTATCAGGCTCCTGCAGATGGCGCTACACAGGGATATTGGGGCTGGGATTATTTCTCATTCACTCTTTCATTAATGACTTGTAAAAAACTTACAATGAGGTGCCAGTTCATTAAGTACACCTGCTTTTGTCTTCACTAAACAGGGGGAACCAATAAAGAACCTGGACAGTCCTCTGACCTTCGTGACTTACTGCTCAGTTAATTATGATTAAATATGAAAGATTATATTGTAACTTTTTTTTCAATTTTCTGAATCTTAAATGCCCATCAGATGTTCCTGTTTAGAGATGTTATGTAAATATGTAGGTGTTGAGGCTCAGTGGATCTCACAAAGGATAAACTCAAAGCTGTATTGTGTATTATGATTATTATGTACAGTCTGAAGCTTTAATAAAGGATTGAGTCTTGTCTTAACCGTATGAAGTTAATCAACACGGTCTGAAAACCTGTCACCTGCCACTTGAGTCCAAACAGATGGAGTTACAGTTTAGTAATGCTGATTCTTACATCCAAAAATCAATCAGACAACCCGTCAATCAATCAATCAATCAATCAATCAATCAATCAATGAAAAGCACCCCCATGGCAGTCTGGGGTATGAAGACCGGTACATACTTGTTTACAGTACACAGGCTCTCACTACATGCAGCATTGGTGTGAACGTTCAGAAGGCATGCACTGTGTTCCACCACTGAAGTGTTCAAATGACACCACCACAGACCATGCAGCTGTGCTGTATAAGAACACTCTACACTCGTCAACATAACAGCTGCACCCAGAACGAATCAGTCCACAGGAATGGAACTTGGTGGGCAGGTTTGACATCGTGAGATGTGAAAATGGATCTAGATCTGCAGGGAGTGAACAGACAGTGAAACTCTGGAGTCCTGGAAATCAGGCCTCCATCCGCTCTGATCTGCATGGAGGAGAGGAGCTGTGTATACAGATTAGTAGACAGTGTGTTTGAGTAGTGGAGAAGGAGGCTCGTGCTGTTAATCTGCTCCGCCCTCTCTCATGGGTGGAGAAACAGGCTCTAACAGAAAACCGTTCAGCAGATAGAAACATTTTGCACATGGAGGGAGAGAAGCCATGTCCACGGGTCTAACAGTTTCCACAGCACGCTGAACAGCAGGAGAGACATGTGGATCTATTATTTGCTGAGTCTCTGCTTTTCTAGGATCCACCTCTTCCTTTTGCTCCATCTTGTCTTCCTTCATGGTGAGTTCTTTGTGTGTTTCTCAGTGGAGGACAGTGACTTACCAGACCCGAGCATGCTGCCCAAACACCTCATGAGTGGAGGCTGTGTTCACGTTCAAGGCAGGCAGGCGTATTACCATTGCTTACTATATGCCAGGTTATTAGGATATGATGACCATATTCTAATGATGGGTCAGTGCATAGTAACTGTGCTACATTGAGGCTGGTAATACAAATGAAGGTAATGTTATTTATTATCAAGACTTACATCAAGCTTTTTCAGTGTCCTTTAAATGTAACAGTATTTTTTTATTATTATTTCTATGGAGACTACGTCACCTCCATGTGGTCGCGCGCGGACCTCGTTCGTTCGTGGTTACCTGAGTTTTAGTTTAGTATTCTGCGTATTCTGGCCTCCCTCCCCCTCTCTCTCTCTCTCTCTCTCTCTCTCTCTCTCTCTCTCTCTCTCTCTCAATTCAATTTAATTTAATTTAATTTAATTCAATAAGCTTTATTGGCATGACCATATTTGAATACAGTATTGCCAAAGCATCATTACAAACAAGAAACATTAATAACAGTGATATAGATATTAACAACAACAATAATAACAACCATGAAGAGTAATAGTGATAGTTAACAATATGAATTATAGAACACAGAGTATTATAAAGGGATATATCACATAGTTACTAACAAACAGGGAAGTTACCTCTCTTCTTTGTGTGTGTGTGTGTGTGTGTGTGTGTGTGTGTGTGTGTGTGTGGACACTCACTGTCCCTCATGTTGTGGCAGGCTAATATGTAGCTTCCTGCCAGAACACTGCTTTCTCTCCTCTCTCCTAACAGGATGAGTAGTGGTCGTTGGTGAGGTGTGTGAATTGGGGGTGGAGCTTCTCTCTCTCTCTCTTCTGTGTAAAGTATGTGTGTTGTAATGCTGTGTATTTGTCACACTGTGTGAGGAAGTGCAGCTCTGTCTCGACAGTGTTATTGTGACACTGCTGGCAGGTCCTCTGCTCTTTAGGGAGCCAGGATTTCCTATAGCGGCCGGTCTGTATGGCCAGGCTGTGTTGACTGAGTCTGTACTTTGTCAGTGTGGTTCTGAGGTTAATGTCAGTCACTGTGTTCAGGTACTCCGCTACAGTGTACTGACGTTTTAGGGCCAGATAGCACTGCATCTTGCTCTGTGCTTGTGTTTGTGTGTTCCAGTGGGTAGTGTAGTTTAGTTTTTGGAGTGTTAGAATTTGGTTTGGTCTGATTGTTTGTACTCTGGGCCGGTCCTGACGTGTAACAGTGTTAGTGAACTCAGGGTCAGGACCAGCTGTGAGAGGGGACTCTTGGCCTTGCTCAGCTCTTGGTGTTGCAGTGCTTTGTAGTGATAGGACCGGGTGTCAGTGCGTTTTAAGTGGAGCCAGTATTTGATTGATCTTTTCTGGATTTTCAGCAGTAGACGGAATTGGCCTAATTTAGCTCTGCAGGCGTTGTTGGTCGTGGTTCTGTGGACCTGCAGAATGTTCTTACAGAATTCGGTGTGCATGATTTCTACTGGGTGTTTGTCCCAGAGGTTAACATTTTGACTTGAGAGTGGCCCCCATACCTCACTACCATACAGGAGGATTGGTTCAATAACTTAGTGGAATAGTTTGAGCCAGATCTGAACTGGAATTTGGGTGTGAATTTGTCGCTTGATGGCATAGAATGCCCTGCGTGCTTTCTCTCTCAGCTCGTTGACTGCTGGATTGAAGTTTCCTGTTGAACTTATCTTCAGTCCCAGGTAGCTGAACTCTTTACAGGTGTCTAGTTTGTGTGTTCCTAATGTGAAGCTGGCTGTGTTTCCCTGAGATATGGATCTTTTCTGTAAAATGATAGTTTTGGTCTTTTTCAGGTTTACTGCCTCTCTCTCTCTCTCTCTCTCCAAGAAAAAAAATCATCTCTCTCTACTCTCGCTCTCTCGTCGGTCTCTCTCATCTCATCTCTGCTCTCTCTTCTCTCGTCTGCCTTCTGTTGTGTGTTAGAGAATGGTATAATCTTCCATGTTGTGTAGATTTTTCTGGTTGGTGGAGAACTTGTTGCATGGGATTTTGATCATCACGAGACCGGGTTTTTCCATCCTATGTCCTTGAAACCAGTGTCCCTGTTGCTGTCAGTTACTGTGTGTGCGGGTTCGGAACTGGGGGAGTAATGATTTTAGGTTCCTTTGGAGCCCAGGTGTGTGTTCATTTATGAGGCCAAGTGATCTCTGTTGTGTTCCCAAGAAAGAGAGGTAGGCCTTGCTGAACTGTTTATGTTTTCGTCTACTGTGCAAAACTGGCGATCTGGTGGCAGTAGGAAGAACAAGGTCAGTGGGTACGTGGGTGAGAACTGATGCGCTTTGCTGATGGCGAGGGGTTTTGTCCTACAGCGACTCCGGTTGGAATACGCTTTTTAAAAATTTACTGATGTGGATTCCTTTTTTGCTGTGTGGGGGTTTGGGGGTTATATTTGTGAACCTGATGATCAGGATGGGTTTGTCCTGAATTTGTAAAGTAACGATGTGGTAGTGTGGGAGTATGGTAGTGTAGGGGTGTGGTAGTGTGGGGTCTGACTGTTCAAAGTTGTGTGTTGTTTGTTTCTAGAGTTTGATGTGGATTAAAGCTGTTTCAAAAGTGAAAGTCTCTCTCTCTCTCTAACTTGGCTGCCTCCATTTGGTTGCCTGACTGCCTCTTCCCGTGCTTCTTTCTTTTCTCTCTCTCTCTCTCTCTCTCTCTCTCTCTTTCTCTCTGTGTTTTTCTCTCTCTCTCTCTGTGTTCTCTCTCTCTCTCTCTCTCTCTGTGTTCTCTCTCTGTGTTCTCTCTCTCTCTCTCTCTCTCTGTGTTCTCTCTCTCTCTCTCTCTCTCTCTCTCTCTGTGTTCTCTCTCTCTCTCTCTCTGTGTTCTCTCTCTCTCTCTCTCTCTCTCTCTCTCTCTGTCTGTGTTCTGTCTCTCTCTCTCTCTCTCTCTCTGTCTGTGTTCTCTCTCTAACTTGCCTGACTGCCTCTTCCCGTGCTTTTTTCTTTTCTCTCCCTGGCTGCGTTTAATGCCCTGCCCTGATTCATCATTGTTGCTTAACTCGTTCTTCACCTTGTGTAACAAACTTGCTTTGCAAGCGTCGATCCGCTTGCCTGACACGGAGCAACAAATAAACAAGCAAACCAACACGCTGCCATCGAGCACCGACACATTCCTTACACTGCAAATTTAAACACTTCTTTAGCAATTTAATTGTTTTCAGAGTTCTGTTTTTCCACTGTGTTCATACTGAGTGCATATAGCGGATAGAAAGAGTTTACACAAATTCCACAAGACAGCACCAATAATATATTAAACATAAAACATCATATGCTTTGTTTCTCCAGTTTGATTATTTTCAGATTTGAATATAATTAGGACATAAACTGCTTGTTGTCCTTTACATTGTGTGTATGTTAAGCAAAACGAAAAGATGAAAGCTCCACAATGATCTGTAAAACTGTCTCTAATAATTACATTTGAAATATTTTTTTTCTTGAGTCTCCCATTGAATAATTACTGCAGGGGTGATTGTTTTAGCTGGCAACAAGTTATTTAACCCTAACTGATGCAGTGAGTAGCTTCTCATTTGTTAAACAACCATATGAAAAGACACATCCTAAAAAAGTTTTTAATCTTTTTAGTAGTGTCTAAACATTTGGCTGGCATCAAGCAGAGAAGACATCTAAGGAGATACTGAAATTAGTAAAATCAGGTTAAAAAATGTCCAAAGCGTTATTAAAAAGGGGAAGGACAGTGGGGAAACATCATCTTCCAGGAAGGAATGCGGTCAGAAATAAATCTTGAATGATGGTGGATCACTTAAACGTTTTGAGAAATCAAATGGTAGCAAAACAAGCCGAAGCGTGTGGAAGCGTGTGGAAACAATGCCAACACTAAGCACGGTTGTAAGTCGCTCTGGATAAGAGCGTCTGCTAATTGCCTTAAATGTAAATGTAAATGTAATGCCACAGTGGATGCGTGTCGTGATCAAAGCTAAGGCTAATCCAACTAAATATTTGAGTGTGTGACCATTTTTTTGGCAGGCAGTGTATATATATATATATATATATATATATATATATATATATATATATATATATATATATATATATATATATATATATAAAGTAAGTAAACGGCTATGATTCTGAACTTTCATTCAGCACATGTTAGTGACAGCTCTGTGGGCAGATGGCTACATCAACTGCCCTTAACAACATCAATGTGGTGTTTATTATTTTAAACTGAGGGCTGACCACTCAGTTTAAAGTGTGTGTGTGTGTGTGTGTGTGTAACATTATTTAAAACTGAGTGGTCAGACCTTTTTTGTTTTTACCATGAGCAAGAAACTCAGAAAAAAACATCCATGAAGTGAATTCAGGCCTTCTAAACTTATTTACTCTTAGTAACGTGTTCAGTGACACTCACTGATCATTTCACATCTCTCTGATTGTGTGTGTTTTCAGATGTGAAAGCTGTTGTGAAGGATGGAGTGGAGACAGTAGAAGGTACAGAGGGAGGCTCTGTAACTCTGAGCACTGATCTGACTGGAGTAAAGAGTGATGATGTAATACGGTGGACATTTGGAGCTACATACACACGTTTAGCACAGCTACTTAGCAGAAATACTTTCACTGATTATAATGAAAGATTCAAAACCAGACTGCAGCTGGACCCACAGACTGGATCTCTGACCATCAGCAACATCAGGACCAGCGACTCTGGACCTTACAAAGTACTGATCAGCCGTGATCAGGTCACCAACAAGCACTTCAATGTCACTGTTTATGGTAAGTGCCTAATTTTTGTCTTGTTTATGCCACTTACACACCTAATTAGATATGTCTAGCCAGTATGAGTGTTTCAGTGATCCTATCATAAACAGAATTTAATTTAGAAAAAAATTAAATAATAAAATAAAATAAATTAATATAATAAAATATAATTTTTATAATTAATAAAAATATTTAACCTTCATGTATGTCATATGCTTTGAGGAAAATTAAGTCATCAATATAGCTGACTTTGGTTCCCAACAATCTTTTCAGTCATTACTCATGATGGTTTTTGAAAACAGTTTGGCTGCTGTGTAGGAAACATAGCATCGCCCCCTTAAACATTAGTATAAATGAATGGCTAACAATACATTACAGGTTAGGCTCATTAGACTGAAGGAGAAATGCTGGTGATGAAACTCTTTAAGATGGAGGGATGCTCTGTCCCACAAGCACAAGGACTAATCTACCATAATTGAATATCTATAACTCTAGTTTGAAGGAGGCAGTAAGAAGTTTCTTGTTCTGTTTTCCAGCTACACTGCCTGTTCCCGACATTACCCAGAAAACTTCCCAAAGCCAATCACAATCCAAAAGTTCATCAGGTCCAAGATGTTTTGCAGTGTGCTCTGTGAGTAACGCATATAAGGTGACTCTGTCCTGGTACAATGGGAGAGATCTACTCTCCTCCATCGGTGGTTCTGAGAACAGCATCCTCTCTCTACCTCTGGATTTTGACCATTGTGATAATAACACCTACATCTGTGTGGCAGCCAATCCCATCACCAACCGGACGGCACAGCTCAATATGTCCTGTACATGGTCCCGGGCTCCCAATGGTAGGACACATCACAAGCATGAATATGTTTTGCTACACTG
Organism: Prochilodus magdalenae; assembly: GCA_024036415.1. Classification (NCBI taxonomy): domain Eukaryota; kingdom Metazoa; phylum Chordata; class Actinopteri; order Characiformes; family Prochilodontidae; genus Prochilodus; species Prochilodus magdalenae. The sequence goes on from JAMWET010004984.1 coordinate 37,089, forward strand.
TTGTGTTTCATTGTGTCATTCTCTCATTTATTATACTCGTTTTTACCATTTATACCAACCCATTTCCAAAAATGAACGCTCAATGCAAGGACATGCAAATTATTTAAATCTCTTTACTAAATTAAAATAGCACAAATACAACATATAAAATGTTGAAACTTAGATTGCATTAATTTTTCAAAAATATATGTCCATGTTCAGTTTGATGCCAGCAACATATTTCAGTTAGGTTGTGACAGGTTGATGTTTAGCATCAGCTCTTCTTTTAACCCCACTCTGTAAGTATATATATATATTGTTCAGTATTAGGGGAGCTTCATATTTGTATAAGTCACCCATTTCACCACTAATGTACCCTTCATCTTTATCCATGAGACAGCATGTTTCCTCTTACAACTTTTTCAGAGGTGGTTATTTTGAGAAGTGTTTAATTAATTGTTTTACTTGGTTTTTACACATGTTGTGTGCTGAAGACTGACTTGTCCATTCTGTAGTACATTTTGATACCAAAGTTTGTTATGTTGAGCGTTTGGCTTGCATTTCTCAACCTGATGGGTAGCACTGGAATTTTTAGTATGGAATGTGTTTGGTGCGAGTTTTTCATATTTGGTATATTATAATTATCATTTTCAGTGTCATTTGTGACCAATACATATGGAGAATAATATATTCACATCCAAATGGAAAAGAAAGTATGCAGCTCTGAAGTACAATTAGTAAAAGTGGAAATTTTGGAAATGGAAACAGTACAAACCTAATGAAGTACAGTATTTCCAAACTTTCCTTCTGGTTCCTATTTTCCACAGCTGTCAACAAATGTAAGATTTTTCTAACTGTCTTTAGATGCAGTTACATTTCCATTTCTTGCTTTACTGCCCAGTTTCCACATGTCTGAAAATTCATATCAAAGTACTTATTTCCAGCCACCTCTGATCTGTATTTACATCAGTGATACCCAGTCATCTTTCTGATGCACCACTGCCATCCATATTTACATGTTCTCCCAGCTCTACTACACCTGCTCCAACTGTTAACGTGTGTGTGTGTGTGTGTATATATGTGTAAAGTCCATGGTAGCCACAGCTTGGCATTTTAAGGCCCCAATGACTACTACACACATTGTTATGTTAACAGCAACAGTTATTTACAGTCTCTCCTTTTCCACAAGGCTCCAATAATGGTAGCGGGTCACTACTGTAATATTAATCAATGGTTATTTTACTGAATTCTAAACAGAGATATGTCATGTTGTAGGAGATTTAAGATAGACCCAGTGAAGACTAACTGAATTTGTCCTTGTCTGTTACAGAAAGTTCTCGGCTTCTCCAGTGGCTGATACCTGTACTGGTAGTACTGCTACTAGTGTTGGTTACCATGTATCTGCTGTACAGAAAAATTATTCAAAGTCAAACAGTCGAGACTCCTGAAGAAGAAGTGCAATATGCAGAAACTATGTTTCATGCAAAAAGAGTACAGGATATGGTAAGATGTACTGCGTGTTGCAGTGTGCGCTGCCTCTGTATGTCTGCCTCACTGCGATATTGATTCTGTTTCTGGAAGATCAATAGCCTGCTTGCTTTTGTAATAACTGTTGTGTATCCTAGTGTTGGCAAGGGGTACACAGGTTATTAGTTTAGCTCTATTAAATATCAGGTCTCTTATAAATAAGCCTTTTTTAGTTAATGACGGTATTACAACCCATGGGCTGGACTTCCTAGAGATAGATAGATAGATAGATAGATAGATAGATAGATAGATACTTTATTGATCCCAGAGGGAAATTCAAGGCATCCAGTAGCAGATATACAAACTATACAGAAGTAACAACAGAAGCAAGATAGATTGTACAAATAGAGACAGAGATACAATATAAAGTATGAAAGTATAAAAATAGAGTCCTTAGTGTCTGGGTAAGGTATAAAGTATAAATGGAGGTAGTGGTAAACAATTTGCTAAGCAAATTAAGAAGATGGCTGTTGTCAGCCATACAGACAGTGCAAATACGCAGTAATATAAATAATTTATCAGTGCAAAATGTGTAAACAGTACAGAATGGAGTAGAATAATACAATATAAATAGAAATAAATAGAAATAGGGCATTTAGGAGGGAGTGTGTGCAGAGATGGGGGTGTGTCCAGAGGAGGGAGTGTGTGCAGAGATGGGGGTGTGTCTATTGGAGTGACCGGAAGGAAAGAGTGTCCAGAGTTTTTCATTTGCTGTACTGAGAGGAGTTGAACAGTCTTATGGCCTGAGGGACAAACGACTTCCTGAGTCTGTCTGTGGAGCAGGACTGGGACAGCAGCCTACCACTGAATGAGCTCCTCTGCCTGATGATCGTGCTGTGCAGAGGATGGTGAACATTGTCCATGATGTGCAGCAGCTTGCTGAGGGCTCTCCTCTCTGCCAGTGGTGTTAAGGACTCCAGCTCCAGTCCCAGCACAGAACCAGCTTTCCTCACCAGCCTGTCGAGTCGTCCAGCATCCCTCTTGCTGATACTGCCTCCCCAACACACCACAGCATAGAAGAGGAGGCCTGTAGAGAATTACTAGAGAATTCCTGCCTCTAACAGAAACTTGATGAAATGAATGTAGTGCTGGAAGCGTGCTGATCTAGTCAGCTCCATCAAACTTTAACTTTCACAATGTCTCTTGTGTCAGCAAGAAAGGTGGAGGTGTAGCTGCAATAGTTGCTGATTCTTTTAAATGCCAGCTGTTACCGCTTGGTGACTTCACATTATTTGAGTATCAGTGTGCAGTTTTGAAAGGGACACCAAGGACACTTCTAGTAATTCTCTACAGGCCTCCAAAATACAATGCTACTTTTACTGACGAGTTTACAGATATGCTTAAAGTCTTCCATTTCGACAGAGTTCGATCATTTCGTTATTGCTGGTGATTTTAACATACATATTGACAATCCCAAGAACAATTTTGCTAAACATCTGTCGCATGTTTGAATCATTCGGACTTCATCAGCACGTAACTGGTAGCACACACACTCATGGTCTGGCACTGTACACTTTATATATCTATACCGTTAATAACCATGCTACTGATACTTATGCACATTGTCTTTGTTTATTTGTCTTTGCACTACACCATTTATTTATATATATATATATATATACAGCACTGGAGAAGGCCCGACTGTGTTTCGTTATACTGCACAACGCTGATTTAGAAAAATGATAAAGTTAAATTGAATTGAATTGGTCACACTCTGAATGTGGTTATCTCAAAGGGTTATTAAAGATGTGGCCTTGTCAGACCATTATTGTATTTTCTTTGAAATGTGAACCTCACTGAACATGAAGACCAGAAAAGTCAGCATTAAGAAAAAGAGAAGGTTTAGAAATGACTCCACAGCTTCACTTTTCATCAGCAGAATGTGCTCTGTTCCTTTCTATCTGATTCTGCTGATGCTCTGCTAAATAGCTTCAACTCAAAAATGGTTTATGTTATGGATGAGCACTGGGTAAAGTTAAAGCTCTGTCACGCAGAGTAAAAGAAGGGACCACATCTCTCCCGTTCTTAAATCACTACACTGGATACCTGTCTGCTACAGGATAGATCCTGTTACTGCTCTATAAACGTCTCAGTGGCTCAGGACCAGCATATTTATCTGACATGATGCAGCAGTAAGAGCCGAGCAGAGCTCTCAGATGGTGAGGAACAGGTCAGTTAGTCCTGCCTAGGGTAAAGACTAAAAGACTAAACACAGTAGCGTTTAGCTACTGTGCAGCTGTTAAATGGAATCAGCCGACAGAGAGTATTAGAAAAGCCCCAGCTGTGGTTTTAAATCCAGACTGAAGACATTCCTGTTTGATCCGGCTTTCAGCACAGTCTAAAACACTGTTATTCTGCTGTAACAGCACTTTTTATTCCTCATCATTCTAATAATGTTAATGATGAATGAAATTAATGATATTTTAATGATATTATATGATATATTTTGTTTTCATGTCTTTGTATTTTCTCCCTTTTATGTAAAGCACTTTGAATTGCGCTTGTCTGTGAAAGGTGCTATACAAATAAACTTGACTTGCCTTGCCTTATGACCATCATGTAGAGTCTGATTCATTAAAGAAACCACCAAATCTTATCTATTAACTGTCTGAGTGTTAATCGACATGGCCTGAAAAGGCCAGGTGAATTCTCCTGCTGAATAAACTAAAATGTATTTTAATTTTGGCAGAGCCGGACCGACTATGAGGAAATTCAAATAACATGTTACATTATTAAAGGAAATAAAAAAATTTAATTTCAAGAACACTTTCCTTCTCCACATCCACTTTAAAGGAGCAGTATGTTACATGATGTAATCTGTCAAATTCATGCTTCAAACAACAGGGGGCACCAGATCAACAGAAAGCTGTGGTGTCTTATTAGACCTAGTAAGTTGTAACCTAGTCATAGCAGACTTTGTGAGTTGTAAGCCAGTCATACCAGACCTGGGGGAGGGTCTCTTTTTTTTTTTTTTTTTTTACTTGGCCTTCAAATTAGTCGGCAACTGCTGAAGCTGAGGACAGGTGATTGGCTAACAGCTGGTTAAAATAAATATTAGACCTCATTTAAACTCTATTATTCATAGTGAGACAGCTAGTAATGAAAGCCACAAGAGTGAACACACCCACCTACAATATCAACCAACTGTGATGGACTGAGAAGATATATGTCACTATGATCATCAAATTCTATTATCTAATTATTATTAAACACGCCTACATAGCAAAATCACACTCGTAATTCACCATAGCATCCACAATATATACTGTGTGGGACATGACCCCTGTTATTCAGATATAAATAATTATTTATTAATTAATAAATTTATTCATTCATTCTTTCTTTCATAAATACGTACACATACATACACACATACATACATACACACATACACATATACATACATACATACATACATACACATATACACACATACATACATTCATTAGTTCATTCATCTTCTGAGCCATTTATCCTTTGGGGTCGCTGTACTGGAGCCTACCCCAGTGCTCACTGGGAAGAAAACAGTAAACACCCTGTACAGTCTGCCAGTCCATCACCCGGCCCCCAGTAAACATGTTCCACTCACTAGCTTTGTGGAATGTCAGGGACCTGCCCTTGTTTGCATCCGTTGATAGGTCACCTGACACCATACCACCATACCACCATACCAGCACTTCACAGTCTTTGTCTGGAATGAAAAGACACGGCTAACAACAAACATCATGTTGGACTGGAACTGTATCTGGGGAACTACTTTAGAATTTAAACTGGATGTAGTGGAAACAAACATGGTGGTGAAAATGGCAATTTGTAAGTGCTAATCAACCAGCCATCGCTAACGTTAGCTATCATAGCTAGGTCACCTGGAAAGCTAATTAGCCACACATTCACTCAGTGATCCACAAAGGCTATAAGAGTATCCAACTAACACTCATGTCATTCATTCAGTCATCTACTAAACCACTTATGCTTCTGGGTCTCAGGGGGTGCTGGAGCCTATCCTAGTGCTCATTGGACTGAAGGCGGGAAACACCCTGGACAGGCAACATTACTGTCAGTATGTTATAGTGGTTAGAAATAGTACCAGAGTAGCCCCTGGTACATCTCCTGTGGGACCATGGTCCCAGATCCCACCAGGACACCGCTGGGATTGATGGAGGTAAGTGATCAAGTGTGTGGGTGGTTTAATCTATCAGTTAAAATGAATACTGAATTTGTAGCAGTGTTAATCCTTTATATTCTCTAATTCATGAGGCTAATTATAGTTATAATGGACTGTCGAACGGCACTATGACCATGCATTTTCCTAGTGCAGGGTTTAGCATAAGGCCGCAGCCAATGCAAGACTCAACCGTTGCCACCAGAGGGAGCCAGAGGGCGTTCCTTAGTAATTAACTAGCAGCACCTGTACCACAGCACCCCAATCACAGCTTACTTAAGGAGAGCTCAGCCATTACTCCGTGCTCAGTCTTGAGTGTGTATCTCATTTTGAACAAGCTGGTATTTTGGTGGCTTCTGAGAGCTTCTCTAAAGCCTGGTTTTCTAAGATCTAGTGAAACCCTCTTTAGTCTCCACACCTCCTCCCTCAGTTCCTTTAAGCCTCTTATACCTCTAATGAGCCCCTTAGCAGCTACACCACTGGGCTGACTTATAGCTCACTGGTAAGCTCCTGCTCCCCTCTTTCCAGAGTCTCATTCAGTTGGCCCCTCTCGAGGTTAACTCCTTTGTCCTCTCTGCTTTGCTTGGTGCTCATCTGGTCTCCTGAGATCTGAAGTCAGCTATTTGGTTTTACACACACCTTCTGTCCCCTCCAAACAGCTACGCAGTGTCACTATATCTCTAAAAGACTTCCTGGGTAGCATACTCTGGTGTAGCTTCAAGCTACCGTCCCGGACTCCCTCCCTCTAAAACTGGGAATTCCCCATCTTACGCAATAGGATGCTTTAGATAGCGTCGGGAATTCCCAAGTTTGTTAAAACCAGGCACTGAAACGGTCCCGGCAGCATCCGTGCTCAGACGGACTCTAGATAAGAGCATCTGCCGAATCCCGTTAAGTGTAGCTGTAAATGAAATGGTGCCGCAGTTACAGCCCCCCTCTGTACAAGCTGGAGCATTTAAGGTGGAACGGAACGTTAGGTTAGGAAGCCTGCACATAGGAAGCCGTTTTCAGTCATGCTTGGAGATTAACATCGTGCCCGCTGATAGTTTTTTTTTTTTTTTTTTGGAAAGGATATGAAAGGACGCAGCCTGGACTAGCTTCTTTACAGGGTCCAGCATTTCCATTGCTGCTGCTCTGTTGTTGTAGTTTCATTTTGGAGGAATGAATGTCGTTGAGTCATAACCGTTATGTCATTTTTGAAGCCGCACCATTCTGGGTAATGTGATTTGTATCTGAAGGAGGAGCAACAGTGTTTGGGGTATCACAGTATGTTAGGTCTGTGTACTGAACCCTCCTTATTCAACTATGACAGTATACTGTACGTACAAATGTACATTCTGTGGGAGCTTTAACTCCGTGTGACCTGAGTACCCAGAAATCTACACAAGTAAACCTATGCATAGTTTGATATTTTTGCTGACCTGCAATCTGTAATTTTCTATACATGAATGATGCATGAATGATGCATGAATGATGTATGAATGATGCACGAGGGCCTCATATTAATAGTAAATGCATGCACACCAAACTTCACACATTGTAGTTCAAAGGAAAGCGGTTGGGGGCTTGTGGGTAACGCGTGGGAATAATGAATGAAAGGTGTGAACGATTCAAAAGAAAGGTGAGGTATGTGTGTGAGGTCGTGACACCCAACTATCCGGCTTTTTGCTTTCGCTTGAGGTGATTTGCTCTCATTTGGAGAGCATGCATGTAGAATATGCTAAATATACGAATGTACTAGCACTTCAAAGAGCGTAAGGTTTCTAAGGCTGACTGACGGTATTTAGGTCTTTAGTGCATCTGCATGCAGTTGAAAAAGTGCAGCATCGGTGCATTCGTAGTAGGCGCTGTGGGTTCCCGTTTTTCTGGGGCGAGATTTTGATCTCTAAAGTGGTTTCCTTTGTTGTGTACAAGTACAGTTTGGCAAAAAACATGTTTACCTGAGAATATGTGGTTTAAGGATCCTTCTGTTCTACCTCTCACGTTCACTATAAAGCAAGAGCTTCGCGTCATCAATGCAGGGCATGTGTAATACACAATGAAGCCTTAGCCAGTCATGAACCTATAGCCAGCCCAGTACCGATTTTCTGCCATGTCTATTTCTATATCTGTTTGAGGAGGTGCATTTGGAAGGTGGAGGTGGTTTGAGATGCGATTAAAATGGGATTTTTACAGGTACGTCTCAGTTTGGATGCTCTAGCTACTCCAATAGGATTTCAAAGTGTCTATCATGTCACTCGTACAACGCCAATGTCAAATCTGCCATTGGTGGAAGTTCTGGGATTTGCTATGTAGTTACTTGTAGTCCTTGTCCAGCAGAAAACAGTGACAGTGGCGAAACAGCAGGACTTACAGGGGATGCCAGCCTTCTTCCAAACAACCCAGCTCTCAACATTGGTTCCCTGTTTTCTAGTTCTTAACTGAATGCTCCATTGCCCCTTAAATGCTACAGCTTGTAGAGACACCAGAATCTAATTGGGTTACCAGTTCAGAAAACATTCACTTGGTTCAGTAACCTGAGCCAAGTGAGATGTTGTTCAACCCTGGCAGGTGTTCAGGTACAACAGGTGCTCTGGGGAGAAACAATAGGCTGTCCTTAACGCCTCTCCTTATCACCAGAGCAGGCGCATAAGGCTGGATGGCAGCTTCCCAGTAAATCTTTGGTCAAACCAGGTCACTGTCTAAAGCACTGCATGTAGTGCTATTTCAGACTAGCTCTGTATTGCAGTCATTGGGCTGTAGATAAAAGCAAATAGGTGGGTATTTGGGTTTCTCAGTGTGGCAACAAACCCACAGCACAGAGCAGATACTCTCTGATATTGGCTAAGGAGCCACTAAGCTTGGGTATTCATTTGAGTTGGCGTATATTTATAACCACAAGAGAAAGGAGCAAAGGTCAGGTGTGAGGTTAGCCAGCCCACCCCAATGAAAACCATAAGCTGCAGACATGTAGAGGTAAAATACCTTCAGGACCCTTCTGCCCTCGGGGAAGCCTTATGATGACACCAGGTGGTGAGAGTCATCTCGGATGGCTGGCCACACAGGAAGTAAATAACCAATAACCAAATAGTGCCGGCACAATGCACTATTAATAGTGTGAGCCTTACTATTCAATAACTGCTCTGCTGTCTCATAAAGACTATTGTCTTTGCTGGTGCTAACAGGCTGTGCTACCATGACATCCAAGCTTCTGTTACCAGTTTTGTTCATATATAAATTACAGCTTTGGTTTTGATATTGCTAGGACAAAGGAAACGGCTCTCCGATTGTGTTTCATTCACTAACAATAGATGGAAGCTGTTGTTATGTAAACAGGGGCGTCTGTTGTAGGCACGCTTCTAATAACCATAATAGTGGTATTTAATGTTAGCAGGGGCCCAAGCACACTCTTTGTGTCTTAGCTTAGCACGAGTCATGGGATTTTTAAAAAGCCGTTTGATAAGCCAATGAGATGCAAAGGAGACGTGGTGCAGAGGTATCCCATGGCAGCAGGGTCGGTCATTAGACACTATGGCACTATGAAAGCTGCTGGGGTGCTTGATATACCCATACCCCCAACACTCCCCCCAACAGCAGGTTGCAGCTTGTTTGTGTACAGGAAGAAGGCAGCGTGAGATTGCGGTGCTATTGGGAAAGAAGTTAAAGGTTACCAGGAACAATAAATGATGATAGCTGTTTGCTAACATAACGTGCCAGATGTCCCTGCATGGAGCTGTAGAGGTGCCTAATGGTGTCCTGTGAAAATCCGTCCCCCATGCAGCTTGAATATTCTCACACAGCTACTGCGGATTGTGCGATAGGGGTGGAGGTGGAGTGACACCAGGCCTTCTAAATGTATGCCACGTGGCAACTAACCGTTCGTCTTGGCGCTGACCACAGGGCCTACACGCACTCGTCTAAGACAGAAGCGGGGCTCATCGTTGAAGATGGCATGCTGCCGTTCTGAGTCACACCGTGACAGTCTGGCACGACACCACTGCAGTCTTTGGCGACGTTAATGTGGTGTTAAGGTCGTGTGGTGTTTTAAAGTGATTAACTGGGGTCTTTCAGAGTGATTAGGTGCACGACAAATGGGGTCAAGGTTGGTTCTGTGGGCAGGTGGTGAAAGACCCGTGGGCAGCTGGTAAATGGTTCTACAGTAAATGGTTCTACAGTAAACACATGGAGGATGTTTGCTACGCCGTCACTGGCTTGATGAAAGTTCAACAGGATGTTTGATGATGAGTTCTGAAAGCGATGCCGTCTTACAGTCAGTGATGCAGGAAATGGTAAGCAACCCGAACCCCAAAATATTGAGAGACAGAGGTCAAGAGGTTTACTTGTGTAAGAAAGTTCAGCTAATCTGTCCTTTTGTTTACACTCTCTGTCTTTTAAAGGCATGAGTCTGAGATGCCCGGTCATGGTCTTCATTGGTCTTTAACATCACATACTTAGGCACAGCTTGATGTATAAGTCCTTCACCAAGTTTTGACTGAGTTCTCTTTGAACATTCTTTTGCTCTTTGTCCGAGGCCTGGGGACAACCCATGGTCCGAGCCCCCCAAGCTGTACATAATGTAGCTTTATGTAGCACTGACAAGCAATCAGTCCATTACTGATTACTCACTGATCATCCATCACCTACTGTAAATAACGAGACTAATCAGTTTAGCATTGGCTGCCTATAGGTTAAATAAACCATGTATCTTTAATCCAAAAAGAGGAACCTGGTGAACTTAACAGCCTGAAGATCTGAAACCGGGCCAGCCTCGTGAGCTAGTTTCCAGTAGCTTCGTTCCAGATTTCATCTTGGTGCCCTCATTGCACAGATCTGGTAAATTCCATCAACAGCACACACATACATACATACATACATACATACATACATACACACACATATATATATATATATATATTATTTTTAATTAAATTTTATTTTTTAAATAACTTTGATTGATTTTTGATTGATTGAATGTAACATGTAACAAAGCCAACAATATAATCTATAAAAAATAAATAAACAAGCAACAACACAACAACAACAAAACAATTCCACTAGCTTTTTTGATCTTGTGCCTTGTTAAAAATGTGTTAACTTCGGATGAATGGATGGATGGATGGGTAAAGAAATGATTATCACGCTTGTTTATCTAAATGTGCATTAGCATGAGCTGACTGACCAATAGAATATTTTCTTACCAACTATGTATAGAGAGAGAGAGAGAGAGAGAGAAGGAGAGAGAGAGAGAGATGAGGTTCACAGTCGTCTGTTTAAAACTGCATTAGCGTGAGCTCACTGACCAATAGAACTCTGAATTCTTAGCAGCTGTGCTATAGATAGATTGATAGACCGATTGATAGAGAGATGGTGTTCACAGTCATATGTCTAAAACTGCATTAGCTTGACCTCAGTGACCAATAGAATTAACTCTGAAGTCTTAGAAACTAGTGAAGCTGATCAGCCTCTTATAGCAATATATCCTATCTAGAGTTTTATGTCCTGAGCTAATGTTACCCCCACTGGCCACTTCATTAGGTACACCTCCTGGTATCTACACTCATTCTCCACTCCAGCACTTTGTAGCTCTACAATTACAGGCTGTAGTCCATCTGTTTCTCTGTGTACTGTGTTACCCTGCTCTTCAGTGGTTAGGACCTCCGCAGAGCAGGTTTTATTTGGGTGGTGGATCTGTCTCAGCACTCCAGCGACACTGATGTGGTGGTGCTATAGATAGATAGATAGATAGATAGATAGACAGATAGAGAGAGAGACGGGCCAGTATTTAGAGAGATGGTGTTTGCAGTCGTGTGTTTAAACTGCTTTAGCGTAAGCGTTCTGACCAAATTACTGTTTCCTGTTTTCTCAAGTCTTTGCAACTGTATGATAGATAGATAGATAGATAGATAGATAGATAGATAGATAGATAAACTAATACAAAGAGAGATTTTGAACTGCATTAACCAAAATATTATTTCCCGTTTATTTAAAAGTTTTAACATGACAGTGAAACACGATGGTGAATAATGTTTGCATACGGACCACAGAGACTTTGCAATATGCTACATGCAATATGTGTGCAGACTTGCTTAAAGTCTGTCAAGAACTTCCTCTATTATTGTCCCGGAGTCTGAAAGCACATACGTAATTGGGCCTGCAGTTTTTACACATCTTATATTTCACTCACAGCACACGTCTTTCAGCACCATGATGACAGTTCACTGTATACAGAGCGAGCTTCATTATGTGTAGCCTTCTCATAGCTGTGTTCTCATGCTGTGGATCTGTATTGTGTTCATGTGGTATGCAAAGATAGCTCACTAGATTTAGCCATCATGAGCCAGCTACTTTCGACAGACGTTGTGTCAGTGAGCACACACTGCCGTATTTGGTGATGTTGATGGTGGCTATTGTGTCGACAGATGTGACTAAAAACCAGATGTAGCTAATAATCTTTTTTCTTATGACTTTAAGGCAGCTTCAAGTTAGCTTAGCTGTGGCTCGTAGCCTGAGAATAGGATAATAAACAATTATCAGGAAGATAGGTTAATGAGACACCTTGTTTCAGTGATAGTGGAAAATCTCTCTGTACAGGTCAGAAACCCAGCTTCTTGTTTGAATTTTCCCGTTCCACCTTAAATCATACTCTACTCACCATATAGGACCCCTCTGTAGTTCTACAATTACGGACTGGAGTCCATCTGATTCTCTGTAAACTTTGTTACCCTGTTCTTGAATGATCAAGACCCCCACAGGACCACCTCAGAGCAGGTATTATGTGGGTGGTGGATCTTACTCAGCATGGCATTGACACTGACACTGTGTCAGCTTACTGTCCATTCTATTAGACACACCTACCTTGCTGCTCCACCTTGTAGGTGTAAAGTATAGGCCATCTGCTGCCACACAGTTTGTGTTGGTCGTCCTCTCGTCCCGTATCAGTGGTCACAGAATATTGCCCACAAGATGCTGCCCACAAGATGCTGCCCACGCAATGCTGATGGCTGGATAGTTGGAGGACTATTCCCAGTCCAGCAGTGACACTGAGGTCACTCCAGCAAAACACACACTAACACCCAACCACCACTTCAATGCAGTGCTGAGAATGATCCACCACCCACATAATACCTGCTCTGTGGGGGTCCTGTGGGGTCCTGACCGTTAAAGAACAGGGTGAAGGTGGGGTAACAATGTAACTAATCAGAGACCTACAAAGTGCTCCTATATGGTACGTAGAGCTGATATAATGCACGGTGAGTACAGATACAAGGAGGTGTACCTAATGAGGTAGCCGGCACAAATTCCAAGGACAGCCTTTTCAACCCTATTTGCCTCAAAGGCCACACGGCTTTACTGTTTTCTGGTCTGGGGTCAAGGGTGAGAACCCCTCACTAGCGATGCATCACAGAAGCCTATGTTGGCCAATAGGAAAACACATTACTGCAGGAAACCACTATTGTACCCTTTCAAAATGTTCAAAAGTCAATATCTATCAATATATAACTGGGAATGTGCAGGACAGTAGGCCTACGCAACAAGTTAGCATCTTCACCACTTAAATACATAGTTCATTCAGTGCATGGTGTACTTCTCATGAAGCCTAATAAAGCTGTATCCAACATTCTGTCACAACTTCATGTCATCAGAAATTTATATATAGAGGAGTGAATAGAGGAGTGCTTGGCTAAAACAGGGCACTGAGGTTGTTTTCATCTCCTTGTCTCATTGTGAAATGTGAAAGACAGTTAATGCAATATAACTACACAATATAGCCCTGAAATGTAGAAGTGAAACAGTGTAGAAGTGTTCAGAGGGTCGGTTGAGGAACCGGTCCCTGAAGCAGCTTAATAAGCACTACAAAGACGTGAGGTCAGTTCCCCCGAGACTGACTCATCATGGCTGAGCGCATGTCTATAAAAGCAACATGCACTCATCATCAAAAGATAGCTGCACCCAGAAGGAAGTGTCGGATTAGCATTACTCATTAGCCTTCATGGTACAGAACAGGTGGGACTTGCACTACAATACTCTTCAAAGGCCTGGCTCTACACCTCAGTGTCATGTTATCAAGACGTCTAAACTTTCTGAACCATGTGGTTGCCAATACAGACTTGCCAATCAGACCCCATCTCATTAGTAATCAATGCAATTCCAAATGGTTCACTTATATTGTAATGGTATCTAGCCCATAATATTTGAGCTCATGGCTTAATATGTGCAGTCTAGATAGATATAGCTAGTCTAGATAAAGCCAGGGTGGAGAATCTTGACACTTTGTAACTTGGTGCTGGGTCGTCTCCCATTGTTTGCACGTTACGACTCTGTGGATAAGAACATCTGCTAAATGAATAAACAAGTTAAATGTTCTCTGAATGGTTCTTTAAAAGGTTCCTCAGATTCCATAGTATGTGTTTGAGAGCTTGAGTGCAGAGCTTGCTACTTACAACAGTTACTCTAGGGGTTTTCCTGGTAGCTAGCACTTTAAGTAGGTTTGTGCAGCTGTGGTTACTGTACACTGGATCATGTTGGTGGTTTGTGCCAGCAGGGCACTCTGAGTCTGAAGCATGCCATTTCCGAGCATAGATGCATTGATTTTATGGATAATGGGAAAGTGTGTATATTACACCCCCAGGAATGAACGGATGCAGGACTGAGAGATGAACAGCAAGACACAGAGTGACGTAGGTAGAGCCTTCTCTTGACCCAAAGCAACACAAGCCCACATATCCTAATGTAGAGTAAGCACTTAGTTGTGTTTTCATTGTCTTCACATGCCTTTTCTCATGCTTGCCATGCTACACGTTAAGGACGAGCTTGTGGTTGGTGCACTTCACTCACACTTGCAAAAGCCAGCACCCCCCGTCTCAGATGAAACGGAAGTGGTCGACAACCAGAGGCCAAGGCACTAAAACCTTATGAATGCAAAAATCCCCTGTGCACTTCTCTTACAGTGCATTTCAACCCGTAGCTCTCTTATGCAGGATAGTTCCCATCACACAGCTGCTGGAGGTTAGTTAGAACAGGTACACGGTTTCCCTGCAGGCACCTGCCTAGCCTGTCACAGAACGAGCTTTGCTGTAAGTGATTCAAATCATGATTTCTGTAATGCAAAGTCAATGTAACAGATCGAAACCATCCATACTGATCCACAGGACCTTGGTACAGTACAATAACTCATAATGAGCAATGGATAGTAATAGGGTTAGGGTGCCATAAGCACTAATAGTTCAATTCTATGAGGGTATAATATAATATAACATAATATAATAATCATTATTTATTTTCTTTGCCTTAGCTCTGCGTATGCATAAGCCTCAGTGCACTCAGTGTGTGTGTGTGTGTGTGTGTGTGTATACAACTCTGGAAATAAATAAGAGAGCACTCCAGTGTGTTCTTAAATCAGCATCTCCACATGTACAGCAGGTTCTAAGTAAAGAACAGAAGGTTGGGTTCTAGCTTTACTGGCAGATACAGTGAGCATCTCGTTCATTAGAACAACATAAGAAGCAGATACTAATACAACTGATATGATATGATACACTCTGACACACACAATACATATTAGTTTGCCATATGCTGAGGCTTTTGCACTTTGCCTTCAATACCAGCATCTGTAATTGTGACTTAGATAACAATCAGCCACTGCAATGCAGAAATCCAGGTCATTAGCAATTGTTTACTTCCTATATACTGGATCTGTAAGTCACAGCAATTAGTTTTATTATTCTAATACCGGAAGAAAATAATTGTATTTGTTTCTAATTTCTATCATGTAAAAATACGGGGCATCTGCTGATACAGTATTGCCACTTACAATATTGCAATAATATGTTGTATTGATTCCCACCCGCCACTGCTCACGGGGGGTATTCTGTTATAAGATAATCTGGTGTAAACTGTACAGACTGTACAGTGATCAGACCACCAGCCGCATCATCAAAATCTGGAAACCTACGCCATTTGTCTAAAATGATAAAACCCCAGAGATAAAAGTCTTTATGCTTCACGCATTCAGAAATAACTAGACGCAGGTTTAAAAGGCACCGCTGTGTACAGAGTCAGAATGATACCCCGTGTGGTTTAGGCTATATAGGTCATAATGTATGAGGCCTGCACACAGTGAATGTGGCCTGCAATGCTGAATGTAACTCACATGCCCGACTGGGTTTTGTGGTTCCAGTTCCTACATACCTGTATGTTTCTGTAGGAGCCCGATTTGTAGGCACATAGCAGCCTGATGCAGTACCGAACGTACCCACAGACCGAGACACGCAATGAAAACAAGAGGAAGGAGTTGCACGTTTACGTCTCATCGACTATCTGGGTTTGCTGTAAGCGAGTGGCTTTCGGTTCACCCACTGGTGACCCACTTGCCTACAGTTTCAACTCATCAGATAATTACCAGCCCCTTCATACAGTGAGGTGCTGATGATAGATTAGAAATCTGGATGGTGGGAAAGAGGATAACCATCTAATGAACATCCTGCAATATATCATAGACTATGTAAGTACTAGCAGGTCAGGTGTAGGCCTAGTTACTGCTCTTCACTCTTCACTCTACTGCTGAAACATTGCTGTGAGGATTGGATTGTGTTCAGCCACAAGAGCATTAGCAAGGTACTCCAACGTATCTCCAAGAACACTCCTCTATAGGCCATGTCTTGTTACCTGCCTGTGTAGTAGTAGCCATGATCTGGACCGAGTTCCCTGTGTAGCACTGTCAGTTGTTCAAGTTAGCTCATTCTATTAACCTGCATGTGTTGGAACGTTACACTTCCTGGTTCCAGCTGCTTCGGGATCAGCTACTACAGCTATACTTCAATTTAGTCCCCTCCTCAATGTAGCTGGTCGTCATAGTGACACTGCTGTGACGTGAAGCCTGTTGTGTTCAGAAGAGGCTGATTGCAGTGATGCCCATATTTAAAAAAGATTAAGTCTAATAGAAACATGAAACTCGTACTTCCTCTTGCTGGGCTGGGTGCCCTCTGACGTCTGTGAAATATGGGTATTTGCACGTAACAGACCACCTGCAGGAACACATTCACAGATACGGAAATACGAGGTTGGTTTTTGGTGGGCTTGCAGGCTAATAATGACTCTCACCGCTATTTTCTTGACTCTTATCTTCGTAAATGGTAAGTTTCACTTTGCACAGTAAAAACTTTAAATTAGGCATCTGAGAACATGATGTCATATGGGCAGCATAGATTTATTTCTTCTTGAAAAACAAATTATATACCAGTAAAGATTATGATATGTTACCTGTGACTGTGTTAGCATAACCATTTCCAAAGCTCTCCTGGAGGAATTCCAATATTTACCTGCTTGAGCTAATCAGCTAATCAGCACTAGAACATGGTATGTTTTAATTCTGGGGAGGAACAGCCCACTTCAGCATTTTATTAGCATTGTATGTTGTGCATATTCATGCTACTTTTCATAACTACAAGGAAGCGGCCATCTTTGTTTACTTGGCTTTAGAACAGAGACATTATCATTGAGGAAGCTCGTCACTGATGTGAATATTAATGGGAAAGGTCATAACGTCATCTGTTACTCGAGAAAGTCCCACCCTTTTAGAATAATAGCCAATCAGCTTGCTGCTTACATGGAGACAAGGTGCAGATGTGTCTTTGCAGGTGCAGTATCACCTATGAGTAGCAGTGTCAAATATTATGACTAAATAATGTGTGCTTTTGTGCGTTATTGAGCCAAACACTGCAAAATAAACTCCTTATAAAAACAGCTGCACCCGGAAGGAAGTGTGGGACTGTAGTGCTATTGGGAAGGAGGATAAAGGTGACCAGGCGCAATAAATGATGAGACTTTTAGACTGATATGTGTAGTATTTATTGAGCTCAGGGGTAGGCGTGGAGGAGGAGTGATACCAGGCCTTTGTCCACAGATGTGTGGAAGTTCTGACACAAGTGGAAGCAACAAACTCTAGAATAATGCAAAAATATTAATTTCATAATTTAATATTTAATAATAATAATAATTTTACACTTGAAATTACTATCTCTGTGTTTTAAACAGACATGTTTCACTCGAGACATGTTTCATCTGACTGGTTGTGTGTGCTTTCCAGATGTGAGAGCAGCTGTAAAGGATGGAGTGAAGACAGTGGAAGTAACAGAGGGAGCCACTGTAACTCTGAGAACTGATCTGACTGCAGTAAACAGTAATTATATGATAGCGTGGACGTTTGGAGCTTCAAACACTCGTATAGCACACCTAACTAACAAAGCCGCTGCCCCTTACTATAATGGGATATTCAGTGACAGACTGCATCTGGACACACAGACTGGCTCTCTGACCATTAGCAACATCAGAACCAACGACTCTGGACCTTATAAAGTACAGATCATCAGTGATCAGGGCTCAGAAAAGCATTTCAATGTCACTGTTTATGGTAGGAAATCAATATTTAAGTTCTGTTTTAGAGAACGAAAACTACAACACTGCTTTCCCTAATTCTCCTGAAAACACATACATAATTATTTCCACTTCTGGGTTTTCATATATATGATGTTGATTATTGATGGATAAATGATTTTATAGAATTCATCTAAAAAAAATGTAAAGATAAAAACATTATCTGAAAATGATCATAAACAAAGGGCCTCATTCCCCAACCATTATTAGAAAATTTATTTTTTAAACACACCTAAATCCCACACGGTTTCAGGAAGATTCAGACATTCAACAGTTTTCTTACGCTGGATTTGTTCTGGCATCTCAGCAGAATCTTAGTTTATCATCTTGTGTTTTCCAGCAACATTACCCATCCCAACACTTACACCTGCAGCAGGTAGTCCGAGATGTTCTGTGGTGTGCTCTGTGAGGAACGGGTATAAGGTGACCCTCTCCTGGTTCAATAGAAGCTACTTACTCTCCACCACCAGTGATACTGATAGCAGCACCCTCTCTCGACCCCTGGATATTGAATGCTGTGATAATAACCCCTACAGCTGTGTGGCAGCCAATCCTATCACCAACCAAACAGCACATCTCAATACGACCACCTACTGTCTTAAAGGTACGGAGCACAGTAACATCTGTGTACTTTGTTCTTCATCTTTACTCTGTTCTTCAATGGTTAGGACCCCCTAAGAAGGGTGTAGAACAACGCATTGATGCCAACTGGATTATTCATTTGCGAAACAGACCTTTTTGCTCCATTTCAGAAGTTTCAGTGCTGCTTCAGAAGGAACGTGAGTTTGAAGGTTAGCCTTGGATGATGTAAGCTTGCCTTATCAGAGCTACTTTGTTCTCCTCCTATGTGACTGTAAATTGTGTTTAAAACTCGTCCCAGGTGTAAAAGACCACCACAGCAGCTATTATTTAGGTGGTGTACCAGTACAACACATGCTAACACACAGGACCACCACAGAGCAGCACCACCATGTTAATATTACTGTAGTACTGAGAATGATCCACCGCCCGAGTAATACCTGCTCTGTGGGGGTCCTGTCGGGGTCTTGACCGTTGAAGAACAGGGTAGCTGAGTAGTTAGAGAATCAGAGTAGAACTACAAAGTGCACCTATATGGTAAGTAGAGCTGATATAATGGACATACGGGACAGAAGAGTGTAGGTACAGGGAGGTGTGGTTGACAGACTTAAGGTATTAGAGAAGTCGGTCTAGACCTAAGCTGTATGATATATGGGATGATGTTGCACTGTGTATTGTCATTCTTGGAAACTAGGAAGCAACCAACTAGTGTTCATTTCCCTTAGTACTTGCATGAGAACAGTATTCTGTACTTCATATCAGCACCATACTGCCTTCATGTCGATTCAGGCTCTGCACATAAGCTATACCCATAACCATATAACACCCACTGTGTGTTTCTGTAATTTTACAGACTGTACAGATAAGAGCTCTGTAAATGTCCACAACATCGTCATCGGCCCTGCTGTGGTCATTGTGCTGCTGCTGGCTCTATATCTGTTCATACAGAAACGCCAGAACGAGGGTAAATATGATCAGGAGCCCGTATGTAACTGATACACTGTTGAAGTATTGCCTTGGCTTTCCAGATTTAGTTCATCTTTTCTTCATCTGTCATGTTCTCTTCATTTTCTCTAGATCTGTCCGTCATTGATCAGAAAACGATAGAGGATTTCCTCTCTCAGGCAAGTCATTTCAGTTTATGTGGCTCTAAATTTCATAGGACATAACTAAGTAGCCTCCACACACATCTCACACATACTTTAAAGGTGCTACAGAATCTATTTACATGGCATTCATTCAGTATGTGGCTCAAAATGCAAACAATGGCAGAATGGCCTTTTCCATAGATTCTGCATTCTATAGCACCTTTAAAGAATTATCCATCATATTTACTTGATTTATTTTTCTTTATATCAGAAAAAGCTTTAAAATAAAACCGGACAAAAAAAGAGTCACTTGGTGTGTTTAAGGTGGTAGTACTTTCAGGCTCATGCAGATGGCATAGGGATATTGGGGCTATAAAGACTTGGGGGTGGGGGTGAGTGACAGGTTTCATAGACTGAGAGGAGGCGGTACAGAGCAATGAGTGTCTCGTTCTATGTGTGGAAAATTGGTCTTAAAGCAAGTGTTAATGATTGGCTAAAAGGAGTGATGGTGTTTGGGCGTGCCCAGTTAGACCATGGTGAGACCATAGTGTGAAAGAGGTAGCTGAATCTGCAGGTGTATGGAAGCGTAGGGCCATATGGGTCTAAAATCCCAGCCAACAGGAAACTCTCCTCAGAATTTTACCAGGGAATGGTACCATGGGAATTACCACCAAATCCGTCCGAACTGCACCATTCTGTCTAAACACTGATGTGGCCTACATCTAGAAACTTGTCCACTCCATGCCAAATCCAACCACAGCTGTTATTGGGGCTCGTGGAGGTATTATACACTATTTCAGACACAGGTGACTTGTTTTTGTGTCCGGTGAGCTTATATTGGTTACTCATTCGCTCTTTCATTAATGACTTTACAATGAGGTGCCAGTTTATTAAGTACACCTATTTTTGCCTTCTCTAAACAGGGGGAGCCAATAAAGAACCTGGACAGTTCTCTGACCTTCGTGACTTACTGCTCAGTTAAATATGATTAAGAAAACAGTGATAAAGAAATATTATACTGTTATATTGTAAATTTTTATTTTCACTTTTCTGAACCTTAAATGTCCATCAGAGGTTCCTGTTTAGAGATGTTATGTAAATATGTAGGTGTTGAGGCTCAGTGGATCTCACAAAGGATAAACTCAAAGCTGTATCATGATTATTATGTACAGTCTGGAGCTTTAATAAAGGATGGAGTCTTATCTTAAACGTATGAAGTTAATGAAGATTGCCTGAAAACCTGCCACCTGCCCAAATAGGTGGATTTACAGTTTAGTAATGCTGATCCTTACACCCAAAAATCAATCTACCAATCAATCAGTCAATGAAAAGCACCCCCATGGCAGTCTGGGGTATGAAGACCGGTACATACTTGTTTACAGTACACAGGCTCTCACTACATGCAGCATTGGTGTGAACGTTCAGAAGGCATGCACTGTGGTCCACCACTGAAATGTTCAAATGACACCACCACAGACCATGCAGCTATGCTGTACAAGAACACTCTACACTCGTCAACATGACAGCTGCACCCAGAACGAATCAGTCCACAGGAATGGAACTTGGTGGGAAGGTTTGACATTGTGAGATGATTCAGTGATTCAAGTTTCACGCTCGGATGCGCATGTGGCATAAGCAGGGACAGGCCTTATTGCTGTATGGCTGCATGACGCAGGACTACATGCACACAGACTGTTATGATGACTGCCTTTACCTCCACATCAAGACTGCAATAGTGCGACTGAGTCACTGTCATGAAATGAAAGCATCATCTTCAGAGTCCCGCTTTGTCTTGTTGAAGATAACCAACAAATCTGTGTGTGGATGCACCATGGTCAGCGCCAAGATGAGCGGTTTGGTGTCATGTGCCATACATCGAGAAGGCAATGCGACAACAAACATGGTGGCCTGACACCATACTGAGAGAAGCTACATCTGTGTAGTACACATGTGCAGTTTAATAAATATTGCTCATATCATCATTTATCTTCCTTCCCAACACCAGTGCAATCCCACACCTCCTTCTGGGTGCAGCTGTTTTTTTTGACGACGAGCTTACACTATAAAATACACACCAAAAATACCAGTCTAAGATCACATGGTAGTGTAAAGAGAAAACCAGGCATAACAAGCCCAGTCCCAATTGCCACTCTAAAGGTCCCCAAGAAGAATTCTGCCCAAATGTCTATGCAACACGGTATATGTACAGCCTTGATGCAGCCCCAGAACTGCCATTTCTTCACATTCTGTTGATCAGTGAAGTTCATTTTGTTAGGTTCCAAACTAAAGATTTTACATATTGCTCCTTTAAAATAAGCCCCACCATGTGTGTTTGGCAGTAGTGCCTCACTGACAGTGCAAACAGGGCTGGAATGGCATTCAGTGTGGAAATGTAACAGCAAATGAACGACAAGCAAAAAAAAAAAAAAAAAAAAGAAAGAAAGAAAAGAAAAGAAAAAAGGCGCTAGCAGGAAAACCCCCTACAAGTACACTAATACAGCGGGTGGGTGTGGAGACTGCACGTCACATGAGTCTGTCCCAAATTCACAAGCAGCTTCGAGAGGAGGTCTTACCCTTAAGGTCCGCACGGTGTTGACGTCACCAAAGGAGCACATCTGGGCTACATACGAGAGAGAGAGAGAGAGTAGAGGGGATGAGTCCTGTTAGTTGCGCTGAGCCTTGACTGAAACATCTGGACAGCATTTGAACGTTGTATAACTCTGCGCATCCAGCTGTGCGTCCTGGACGGTCAAGGGCAGCACATCTCCCATTTTAAGGCGGCAGAAATGAGTCAGTGAACTGAAACACATGCAGGTCCTTTCTGTAGGAAGCTATTAGTTGACCTAACGGTCGGAGCTGATTTAGCTGGGACTGTGTGCTCATGATTTAAATTATTAATAACCACTGAGAGCTGCCATTCTGTAATATGGCTTTAATCTTCCATAATCACTATTACAAGGCGCCAAATGGATCTAGATCTGCAGGGAGTGAACAGACAGCAAAACTCCGGAGTCCTGGAAATCAGGCCTCCGTCCGCTCCAAGTCACCCGCAGGCGCGTCCTCCCGTGTTCAAACTGCTCAGCTGTGCAGTCAGTAGGTGTAGACTGGCTCTTCATCTGGCCACTCACTTCCCCTCCCACCGCGGGCTGTGTGTACAGGAGCGCTATCAGGCTATCAGGTTACATGGGGTGCAGTAGATGGCTGACTGATTAGCAGACATACAGGGTCTTGTAGACAGTGTGTCTGAGTAGTGGAGAAGGAGGCTCGTGCTGTTAATCTGCTCCGCCCTCTCTCATGGGTGGAGAAACAGGCTCTAACAGAAAACCGTTCAGCAGATAGAAACATTTTTCACATGGAGGGAGAGAAGCCATGTCCACGGGTCTAACAGTTTCCACAGCACGCTGAACAGCAGGAGAGACATGTGGATCTATTATTTGCTGAGTCTCTGCTTTTCTAGGATCCACTTCTTCCTTTTGCTCCATCTTGTCTTCCTTCATGGTGAGTTCTTTGTGTGTTTCTCAGTGGAGAACAATGACTACCCAGACCTGAACAAGCAGTAGAGACTGTTCATGTTTAAAGCAGACAGGAGTGATAGCAGTGCTGACTACATGCACATACCAGGTGATTCAGTCATATGGAAGATCAGTGCAGTAAAGAGACGGAGAAGAAATGGGTTAAGATGATGGTGTGAGTAGTAATGGAGGCTGCTGATCCAAATAAATGTAATGCTATTAAAGCAAAGTTTTGTAAAACGATTCATAATTTACACATTCCTCACTGCACTGCTTTTCCATATGGCATTTTATGCCCCCTTTTGAGTATTTAAGTATTAAATATTATTTTTTTAATTTTATGGTGCTTTCCCCTAGTTTTCACTGATATACTTTAACAGATTTCCCCACCACCATATCCTCAAAGTGTATTTATAATTCCATATTCATACACAACACAACTGTTATTATTGTTGTATCATAATTAATAACAATATGAAAATGAAACAGTCGCAACCAGTAAACCCCGCATATATGTAGCTGCACCATTGCAGGAATAACATGTGAACAACCGTCACTGGGTGGTGCCTTCGAGGCTGTGTCTCTGCACCTTTACTTAGGGAGTATAACTACCATAAAATTATATTTGCATTGATTCTGTGCAGCCTGTCGTGTCTCTGGTCTAGTTATTTTATTGCTCTGGTCTGGTTATGAAAGGGCACAAGTGTGTACCTTGCCTGAGGAAATGCAGACGTACGCTGCACAAATGGACCTTAAAGCCACTGTTGTAGCTTTGAGCATATATTTACACTGTCAGTTCTGTGAGAAATAAAATTGTACCTTCTTTCTTAAAGTGCATTCTGGAGACATTTATGCATATGCAGATTATGGTTGCTTGATTGGTGACTGTGTTGATGATGTATTTCCCTGTTGTATGTACATTTTGTTATTTGAAGCTTATCCGATTATTTATCCTATTCTCAGTAGGACAGTGCACTGCTTATCTTGGTGTAGGTGCGATCCTTATTGTCGGTGAGAGTTGTACAGCGCACCACAGTACATGGCAGTGTTGTGTTAAATATCAATAAACATCCTAACGGTCTACTGACCCTACCGCACCCCAACTGAGGAGCTCTTCTCAGCATAGAGGTACAATATACAGATATAGTTGTCTGAGACTGTAGATTGTGAGGACATCGTGTCTGAGGACTGTAAAGCTGCCGGGGAGGGTTTTTTTAACTCTCCAGGCCTGCTGTGAATAGGGAGGAGAGCTAGATGGACTGTGAGTAACAGAGAGATTTACACATTCGCTCCTGTTTTGTGTTTTTGTTTTCCAGATTTGTCTTGTTGATTTAGTTATTTATTGAATTTTGTTCTTGAGAATTCTACAATCGCATGTGCAGAGCAGTTGACAAGAAGACCAGTTACAGTCAGTTGCAGTCAGTCCAGTTATTATGCAAAATTAATTATTAAATATTTGCACAATACATGTTTACACAGTAATAGAGGAGTGAGCTTCATTTAGTAGCTGTGTTGAGGCTACTGGTATTACATGTTGTGAGAAATGTTTGCTTCCTTTTCTGGTGTAAACTCACCACATCTTTAGCACGATAGCTGTATGTGTAGTCTGAATTATAGGAGGTTTATCGCTGCTTCCCATCCAACAATCTCATATGGGGGGAAAAAAGATATTGTGGAGGTACAGTTTTGATTTATCAAGGTACAACAGATGTAAAAGAATGCTCAAAGGTACAAGAATGTTTTTTTTTTTTCGGTCTAAATGGGTCCCTAAATACATTTTCATCCAGGATAGGTTATATTTTGAACCTTTTCATAACCTAATGTTTTAATACATAATAAAAAAGAGTGTAGTCCCTGTTTAATGAGAGAGAGAGCGAGAGAGAGAGAGAGAGAGAGAGAGAGAGAGAGAGAGAGAGAGCACTTTGGCATAAAAGGAAAGCATCTAAAATTACATGCGAGTAGTGGCCTCATACATTTAGCATTTCCATTATTTAAAATCAAGTAATCAGACAGTGAATTCAGGCTCAATCCCTACCCTCTAAACTCATATTATAATTATTATAATTATTATTAATTCTGATTATAAATCATACACAAAGAACAATCTGTCTTGCACTTAGTAGTGTTTCCTTGGAGGCTGTTTTGACACTCGCTGTGTATTTCAGATCTCCCTGATTGATTGTGTGTGTGTTTTTTCAGATGTGAGAGCAGCTGTAAAGGATGGAGTGGAGACAGTGGAAGTAACAGAGGGAGCCACTGTAACTCTGAGAACTGATCTGACTGCAGTAAACAGTAATGATGTCATAGTGTGGACATTTGTAACTACAGACACTCGTATAGCACAACTAGCTAACAAAGCCGCTGCCCCTATAGATAATGAGATATTCAGTGACAGACTGCACCTGGACACACAGACCGGCTCTCTGAACATCAGCAACATCAGAACCAACGACTCTGGACCTTATAAAGTACAGATCATCCGTAATAAGGGCTCAGAAAAGCATTTCAATGTCACAGTTTATGGTAAGTCCCTTTTTGTTCTTAGACAATGTTTTAAAATGTTGTTAATGCGACTTACATCCAAATCAAATTAAAGATATTTATACCCAAGGTGTTTCAGTGATCACGTCAACAGGTTTAAAACTTTTATTTGAAATGTTTTTATTGAATTATGCTGTAATCATTTGTTTTATAGTTCTCCTCATGTTTAATTCCTAAAAAAGTAATGTTTTATTTCTCTCAATACACTAAACAATCTTCATATGTCAAACATTCTATATCAAACTGTAGAAAGTAAACAGCATGGCTTTCCTCAGTTCTCAGCAAAGCCTTCAGTCATTCCTCATGATGATTTTTGGAAAGCAGTTTGGCTGCTGTATACTTTTGCATATTTGCAGAAATTAATGGCCAATAAAACGTTACAGATTAGGCTCATTAGACTTAGGAAGAAATGCTGGTGATGAAACTCTTTAAGATGGAGGGATGCGCTGTCCCACAAGCACAAGGTCTAATCTACCATAATTGAATATCTATAACTCGAGTTTGATGAGGTGGTAAGACGTTTCTTGTTGTGTTTTCCAGCTACACTGCCTGTTCCCGACATTACCCAGAAATCTTCCCAAAGCCAATCACAAACCAAAAGTTCATCAGGTCCAAGATGTTCTGCAGTGTGTTCTGTGAGTAATGCATATAAGGTGACTCTGTCCTGGTACAATGGGAGTAATATACTCTCCTCCTTCAGTGGTTCTGATAAGAGCATCCTCTCGCTACCTCTGGATTTTGAACACGGTGATAACAACACCTACATCTGTGTGGCAGCCAACCCCATCACCAACCGGACAGCACAGCTTAATACGTCCTGTACATGGTCCCGGTCTCCCAATGGTAGGACACATCACAAGTGTTGTGTTTTAGTCTCTCAGTGTCTCATTTATTAAACTAACTTTGACTATTTATACCAACCCAAAAAGCATCATGAATACTGAATGTAAGGATGTGCAAATTATTTAAAGCCCTATAGTTAATTAAATTAGCACAAAGACAACATATTAAGCGTTGAAACTGAAATGTATTCCTTTTTGAAAAATATATGCATTTTGAATTTGATGCCAGCAACATGTTTCAGTAAGGTTGTGACAGGTTGATGTTCAGCACTGGTCCTATCAGCTTCTCTTTTAACCCCACTCTGTAAATGTTTGGGAACTGAAGAGACGCTTACTGTAGTTCTGAAAGTGAAACCTTTTCCATTCTTGCTTCATACCGGAGTTCAGTTGCTCCACAATTCGGGCTGATATTGGTCACATTTTTACTTTCATAATGCTCCAGATGTTTACAGCGGGTGAGCGGTCTGGATTGGAGACAGGTCAGTTTAGCACCCGGACTCTTTTGGTACAGAGCTATGCTGCTGTAATACATGTAGAAGGCGGTTTTGCCTTGTCTGGCTGAAATTAGCAAGACCTTTCCTGAAAAAGACGGTGTCTATATGGCAGCATATGTTCCTCCAAATCCCTTATACATGGTTCAGCATTAATAGAGCTTCACGCAGGTGTAAGACACCCACTATCACGATTATCCAATATTGGTTTCAGGCCTCATGTTCCTGGCTACAGAGATTTCTCTGGATTCTTTGAATTCCTTAATAATATTAGGTATGTAAATAATGAATATTCCAAATGAAATGTTTTACATAGAGAAGCCTGAACTGCTGCACTTTGCCTACACAGTCTTTCACAGAGTGGTGACCCCTCCTTATCTTTACTTCTGAGTCGGGCCTGTCGCTAATTAAACTAATTACTTGTGAGATGTTTCTCCAGGTGTTTCTTTTTTAGCATTATTTAAGTTTTGTTGTCTTGTGTTGCTCTATCTTTGCGCATTTGTAACATTTGTTGCTGGCATTGAATTAATAACGGGTATATTGTTTTGAGAAAAGAGTAATCTTTTTTAGTTTTGAAATCCGGATGGCACAATGGTGCAGTTTTCCCCATGTCTGTGTGGGTTTTCTCTGGGTGCTTCGGTTTCCTCACACAGTCCAAAGACATATAGGCAGGCTGATTAGAGATGCTAATTATTTTAGCAGCCGCCATACATTTAATCTACCTACTGATCATTTGCTTCATGTATTGGCAGTTACTGCTTTATTTAATAGACAAACAATACTCTCTTTGATACTTGATAAAGAACTTGAACATTTTGAATCCAAATTATAACTAATAATAATAGAGAAATAATTCTGAAATCAAAATGTAAAGCTGGTGGTAAAAAGCTGATGCTGCATGACTTATATTTGCCATATATTTACAGTATCAAGGAATTAGGTCCAAAGATCACATGTTTAACTGATAGTTCCACATTAATTCTTAGTTTAATTGTTTTTTACACATTGTTTTCTGCTAAAGACCTCTGTACATTCTGCAATGCGTTTTGATATCAAAGTTTATGTTTAGCATTTGGCTTGCATTTCTCAATTTATGTTTGGTGCAGTGTTTTCATATTTGGCATATTATCATTTACAGTCTCATTTGTGAGACTACAATACAATACATGTGGAGAATAATATATTCGACAAATTTGAATGGAAAAGAAAGCATGCAGCTCTAAAATACAGTTAGTAAAAGGCAAGGCAAAACAAAATGAGAAATGGAAAATCATTTTGGAAATGGAAACCTAAGTATTTCCCAACTTTCCTTCTGGTTCCCATTTTCCACAGCTGTCAACAAATGTAAGATTGTTCTAAACGTCTGTAGATGTAGTTACTTTTCCATTTCCTGCTTTACTTCAAATGTGTTCTGTGGAACTCCCGTCAGGGGATGGCCAGTTTCCACATGTCTGAAGATTCATATCAAAGTACTTATTTCCAGCCACCTCTGATCTGTATTTACATCAGTGATACCCAGTCATCTTTCTGATGAACCGCTGCCATCCATATTTACATGTTCTCCCTGCTCTACTGCACCTGCTCCAACTGTTTAATAAGCCCTTATATACATATGGTACAACCTGGGTGGACCAAACTGCACCTGGGCACTTCCTTAAGTTACTGACTTTAGCCTGTGAGGGCTGTCAAAGAGGGCAGCATTTGGGGCCTACAGTCAGACAAGCCCACTCCGAGCGCTGAACCAAAACTAATCCTGCATAGATTGAGTCTTAGTGTGAATGACAGCAAAGTAATATGGCAAGTTATGGACATGACTAGGAAGTAGGCAGGTCATCAGTACCCAGTTCTAGTCCATGGTAGCCACAGCCTGGCACACTAAGGCATCAGTGACTAATAAACACATTGTTATGTTGACAGCAACAGTTATTTACAGTCTCTCCTTTTCCACAAGGCTCCAATAATGGTAGCGGGTCACTACTGTAATATTATTAATGTTTGTTTTATTGAATTCTAAACAGAGATATGTCATATTGTAGGACATTTAAGATAAACCCAGTGAAGACTAACTGAATTTGTCCTTGTCTGTTACAGACAGTTCTCGGCTTCTCCAGTGGCTGATACCTGTACTGGTTGTTCTGCTACTAGTGTTGGTTACTTTGTATCTGCTGTACAGAAAAAAAGCCTTCAGTAAGAACACACAAGGTACATATCTTCAGTCCACCCATATAATCTCTGTCTGTCATGATGAAGACATGATACATAAGAAAACTGTCCACTATAATGTTTATAATGAACTATATGAAACACAAGCATTGGTGTACATCAAAGCAGTTTGTTTTCACACACAGTTATTCAAAGTCAAACAGTCCAGACTCCTGAAGAAGAAGTGCAATATGCAGAAACTATGTTTCATGCAAAAAGAGTACAGGATATGGTAAGATGTACTGCGTGTTGCAGTGTGCGCTGCCTCTGTATGTCTGCCTCACTGCGATATTGATTCTGTTTCTGGAAGATCAATAGCCTGCTTGCTTTTGTAATAACTGTTGTGTATCCTAGTGTTGGCAAGGCGATCGTTTATATGTGTGCACTGCGTAGGCTACACACCGTCTGCGATACTTGCTAGATCTGATGTTATACGGGCTTTAAAGGCTTGAAAGGAATCTGAACCCACACGTTTCTGATTTCATTTTTCCCTTCAGGTTCACTTGTCACTTTTTTCCAGTCATCTCTTTGTTTCAACTGCACTGATGTGGCTTTACTTGAGAAGCTCAGTGCAGAACTTTCCAATTCTGTGTGTAGTCTGTGGGTTTTGTGTTTTTTGCAGCTTCTGTTTGAGATTTTCCTAAACCTCGACGTTTTCACCCTCCGTAACTTCAACAGATATCCATGGCAGACGTTTGTATCCAGAATGACTTACAAAACTGCTTTGTTGGCAAAATATCTCTTAAAATGTCTTATCTAGTACATATCCCATCTACCCTTTAGTTCAAACACTTCTAGGAATAAAACCCTCTTCTGATAACTAGAAGGAAAAATGCAGAGATAAACACTGCGTGGGTGCAATACAATGCATTTTGATAAGTGCTTAGATTAGTGTGTCTTAAAGTGATGGTCTTCAGGTAGCTTTGTTGTGCTGTTTGGACAGTCAGTAGACGATGGCAAGAGACTGGACAAGCACCTGGGTGGGTCGAATCCTTCAGATGTTGTAGATGTCATAACTGATCACCGAGAGTCACATCAAGGTTACTGGCATCTTTAGCGATTATCCAAGGAGTTCTCAAATGAGATGACAAGATCTTGGTGAGGACCTGTAGTTCCAGGAATGAATAGCAGCTCAGTGTGGCTAGCTTTAAGCTTCAGCTTGCATACACGAAGAGATGTCAGCCATACATGCTGAAATGTGGCTGGTAACCTGTCAGAAAACACAAGGAAAAGGTCCAACACGGAAATTAGCTAGCTAGCTAGCTAGCTAGCAAGTTTCTTTGAGCGAGCTAGCTAGCTCGTTCAAAGAAACTTGCTAGCCCTTTCAAAATTGCTTTACAGTGACGTTACTGTATATGCAGTTACACTTGTAGCTGTGGAAAGAACTTTGTGACAATGTGAGGGATAAATGGATAAATGCTGGAATGTTCTTGTCCTCTACATCAGAGTGAGAAAGCTGTTGATATCGCTGCTACATATGAACATAAAGCTTGCTTAGCTGTCACCATCTGCTGCCTTCATTTTGCACCAATTCTGAAGCAAATTATGGCACAAAATATCCAAAAGGTTTTTGTTGTGACAATAATGGTCATAATAATAATAATAATAATAATACAGTAAATGGTCTATTTTACTTTACCGGTAGTTCTCGCACGTAGGACATTTTAAGGGGTGGTTTGGGAATATTGTGAAAATGCTTCTTGAGGAAATTGTCCCAAAGACTTTCAGTATGTACATAAGCAAAAACAATATTTGACAATAGATGGAATCTATTGCTGTGCGCTGCATCCTGCCAAACAGGTTGTGATTCCGTTTTGTCCTGCTTCTGTTTGCTAAGTGTCTTGTGGTTTCAAAGTGTAATACTTTGCCCCAAGTCACCGCTATATCGCTAAGCTAGATTCCAATATGCTAAGCTCTCAGTGTGAATCTGCAGGTGGAACCTACATGTATATACAGAGGGAGTAAAGGCTGTACTGAGACGGGGCTTTAGTTTCATCTGTAATGAGTGATCTTCATGATGCTAGTACTGGACTAGTATCATGCTCTGCAGACCGATATAGTGTATGACAATGCAAACTGCATAGCATACACCACCTGTCTGCCTCGTGGTTGAAATTGTACCTCTGCAGCAACCATGTGCATGCTATACTGCTTTCACACATTTATGTCAAGTGTACAGTGTTTTGACTGTGTGAATTATTTGTGTCCTAATATTTTGTTTCTCCTATTTTTACAGAAGCCTGATGCACAAGAGGAAATAGTGTACTCAACTGTCGTCAAAAGTCGTCCAAATGCTTCATTAACGCCTGTTTAAATTATGGCCGCATGCTGTGGTTTTACATCGCTCGGTGTTCCATGTGGAATTCGGTTTTATTTGTGAAGCACTTCTCAGGGACACTGCAGGAGAAGGATTCCGAGGAAAGGTAGCTGAGATGAGTCAGGGATTATAAAATACCTGAATGCATGCCTTAGCAAGTCCAGGCCTGCAACCAAAAATGAAATACAACCACCACAGTCTAAAACATAGTAAATTTTTTAATATCTTATATCTGCCAGATATTTCAGATACATCACCTGGATTAAAACATCGATCTACTCTTCTCTTGTCCAATAGTTTGTAGCACCTGTTCATTTCTCCTCAAATCAAGGGCTGTAATGATTGCTTTGTCCTTCTTGCCTGTAGTAACAACCTCTACTCTATTGGGAAGACTTCACTAGCCATTGTAACATGACTGCGAGGCTTTGCTTGCACCAGAGCATTCAGCCACCAGAGTATTAGTAAGGTTAGATGTGATACTGATGTTGAATGGCCTTGTTTCACTGCTCCACAGTCAATGCTAGGGGCGGGGGGCTTTACATACCCCTCTAGATATCACTTGGCATTGTTCATGCCATTGTTCAATCAGCTGCTCCAGGGAGTCCAGCCCAACATTGCTTTTCAATGGAGACTGTACAGATAACTGTGCAATTGTATGATAGGGGTCAAAATACGTGTGAATCTTAAAGGAGTAATATGTAAGATTTTAAGGTTAAAATATTTCAGGTTAAAATATTTCAGAATTAACTACAAATATTAACAGAATGTGAGGAAATAACAAAAAATACATAAACCACTATGTATGGCTGAAGTTAGCATGCTAACCAGCTAGTCCTGTCCTATTCAGTCTTGCAATGCCACCTTGAGAGGTGCTATGTGTCAGTGTAGTGTGGAGCTGTGTCAGATCGACATAAGAGGATGGAGAAGTAGTTCTGCTGCCCAGACTGTGTATTCTAACCTATTACCAACCATGTTGAAGGTTCTGCTCCTAGTTAGATCATTCAGGTAGCCAATTAAGCTCTTGGCAAGTGATCTCTTGATAAAAGAAGTGCGGTAAACAGAAGCAGAACTGGAGTTGGCATAGGTGCTTTTTCTCCACCTCTGGAGATGATGTTGGTTAGTAAAGGGGTGAAGTTTGATCCTGAACTTGCTACATGCTCCTTCTAGACTGGCATGTAAACAGCTGTTAATGCCAACGTTAAAAAGGGGTGTGTGTTTCTTATAAAAGGGAGATGGCACACATTCTTCTGGTGGGTTATCGCTGTAAACTATTGTTTTTTTCCCGTAAGGTGTCTGGATTCTCATGTTGGGGCCTGTTTTCCAAAGTGTGTTTTCCTGAGCAAACACCTGTTTGTCTTGCTTAACCAGAAGCATGTTCATACATGTTGCCGTGTAACTGCAGTAAGCATCAGAAGCTTGATAGTCCAAGTAGTTGTTTTACATTGTCTATATAGTATTTGATCATTTTTAAGAACCAAGTAGCAGCAAAAAGTTTTATTCCTGGACCACCTAGCAGGACCCCTAGAAGAGGTGTTTTCACTCTACATG
Organism: Prochilodus magdalenae; assembly: GCA_024036415.1. Lineage (NCBI taxonomy): Eukaryota > Metazoa > Chordata > Actinopteri > Characiformes > Prochilodontidae > Prochilodus > Prochilodus magdalenae. The sequence goes on from JAMWET010004984.1 coordinate 70,288, forward strand.
TCATGTAGTCCAGTTTTTAAAGAATAACAGTGGATTCCAGTGAATGTGGCTTTGAGCAGTGTAAATGTTTACTAGCACTTATTACATTTGCTATTTTGATTGTGGGTCCATGAACACTTCGAGAGCGACCAATTGAACTGTGTTAACTTGAGTTACTGCATGATTAACATTCAGATTTTAATTTAAACCAGTGTTGCAGCCATCATTTCCTGTATTTATCATTCTTTCACTGTTTTATATTAAATTTAATATTTTTGGTTTACAGTAAAATATTTTTATATCTGAATGTACCTGTAAATACTGTATTTTTACTCTGTGGATGGTTCATCCTTTGCAACAGCACCTCCTTGTGTCCGTATGAGAGAAATCATTAACAATTACGTTCCTGATTTTTCTATTAGTAGGAAAGTTATTTCTGTCTAAATGCGTAAATATGAGTGTCTGTAAACAGGACTGTAAGCAGCTTCTCCTGAAGTCAACTGGGTTAAGTAAGCGGGCATCAGTTTGTAGGGAACTGCGGGTTCCATTTGTGTTCTGTGGATGTTTACACTGAAACCTTGCCAATAAATTCATGTGTTTGCTGTTCTCATTGTCCAGGTCTGGTTGGTTCTTTATGGAACACAATAGTGGTTCTGCTATGCCAATGCTTACCGTGCCTTCGTTGGCACCTTTTTAGGAGTGTACTGGTAATAAAGACATGATTAAGGAAGAAGGGGCCTCAGATTAGAATCATGAAGTCCAGCAGATGGCAGCAGAGCCTTAAAAGACTGAGCATGGGCTAAAGTAGTCGTCAGGGCCTCTTATTGGCTGTTCTTAAGTGTTACTGGTTGCATTGTGTTATCTTAGAAGCTCAGCAGTGTGGTGCAGCATAACACATAAGCCCAGTGTTTACGTTCACATTTACATTATTCATAGTTTAAAAGTATTAAGTAACACTTCTGTGAACACCATTTAGTGTTTGGAATCAGCTAGCTAATTCAGCTAGCTTGTTTCTGAGGAAGAACTTGAAATGCCACAAAAAACGATATGGCTAGTAACGTTAGCAAGTTAGGTGAAAGAAGACGATGAATGGCACAGAGATGAAAGTCACTGACCACACCCAGTGGTATACTCGTCATCGCTATAATCCAAATATTTCCAGATAATGTTAGTCATGTTGCTATCTTTACTAGTCTCTTAGAACAGTGTCCTGTCCTGTTGCAGTATAGTGGTTTTATGGGTTTGAACTAGACCCACAGGCCCCAGGACCACCTGTAGACCCAGGGCCTACAAACATGTTAAAGCACTCTTAATGCTATAGGCTCCCTCTGCCAGTTATTTCAAACCATACCAGACCAGACACCTGTTTCTTTGAATGACGAGAGACCAAAATCCTCAAAACTGAAGGTCACATGACCATTTCAGTCACATATTTGAAATCACTGGTTTGTAAATAGTTTGTAACACAGTGTGCTTTAAGTTCTGGCTGCTGGGTTTACACAGATCTCCACAAGGAGGTGGGCTTTCCCAGCGAGCACACAACCCTTCACTGCCCAAAGCATGACCAGCAAGTTTTTCTTTGCCAGTTTCTTATGAAGGGTGAGAGTTTCTCTATAACCATGTTAAGTATTATGAGCTTTATATTAAGTATTCATAGCTCAGTCTCCTCTTTTATCACATCTCTGATATTTCTAGTCTGGGTGAACGTAAACTCATTCTCATCTATTTGCTAGTTTTGATGGTCAGAAGTGATAGTGACTACAGTGTTGTGGGTCGAGTGATGTTCCACCCAAAGCAATGTAACTCAAACTCGCCAATCAAACTTATTTCAGTTAAAAAACAAAAAAGGTGCTTTTTATGCTTGTACTAGTTTGTTTTAAACTTAAATTTCATATAGTTGACTTATTTTTAATTTCCCTTGTTTGTCCGAGTGGTGTAATTGCCTGAAATTGGTTTCGTCAGCTTCTTATTTGAATGTTGCATTCCCCTTTAAAGCCACAGCACTACTTGAGCTGGAACGAAAAATTTACAAGACAAGCTGGCAAGCTCTAACTAAGAACTTAATTGAAATTAGTTGGGTTGTTCTACAACCTTTTTTTAATTTTTTTTTTGCTCTGTACAGCTTCCTTCCAATGCTTCTCGAAAATGCATTAAACCCTGACAATATCACAGTGGGACTCAGTGTTGTTGCTGGTTGAATGCATTAATCTGAAACTGTCTATAGATTCATCCATTTGTTCGTAACAGTACAAGAGGAAGCACACGAGGTGCAGTCCCCCGACCACGCGCTCGCATATTGATGAGCCAGACCTGCTTGTTACATTGGGGGTATTAGTTGTGGTTAACTGCATCCGGGAGACCACTT
>JAMWET010004985.1:0-2500 GCA_024036415.1 Prochilodus magdalenae
GCGAACATTTAGTGAACAGTGATGCCTCCATGAGTCATCCTGTTGGTGCCAGCAGGAATCATCATTTGTGTTTTGGGGGAGACAACCAACAAATCTGTGAGTGGAGGCATCATGGTCAGCATCAAGTGTTACTGCACATTGAGAGCAAGCAAACCACCAAATCATTTATTAATTTAATGTATTCATGTTTAGTCATTTGTTACTTCCATTACACAGACTTTCAGCTACAGGCAAATTTCCATTAGGCCTATTGTCCTCCTCTTAGTCAGTGCCTACCTCAGTGGGATCAAGTTAAGCAGGCTCTGCAGTAGGCCTACTAGACAATATGGAACGATAAATGTTGTGCTGTCCACTGTTCTGCCTCTGATTTGAACCATATAGTACTAAAACTCTGATAACACAGGCATCATTCTGGTTTTATACCCCACTGCAGCTATAGGTTGTTTAGAGATGATGTCACAAACCTCTGTTGCTGGCATGAACTGCAGATGAAGGGCAGAATTTTCTACCCTGCAGGTGCTAACACGGGCTCTTACAATGCCTAGGGTTTGGATTGTTTATGGACGGGGGAAGTAAAACCCACTTAAAAGCTAAATCAATAAACTTTGAGAGTAACAAAGATTGGGTATGCGCCCTCTGCTGGTCGACACCAGATGGCAAAATAATACATCAAGAGCAAGATGAATAAAGAATACAGAGTAGTAATTACCATATAACAGTGGATCTCTGAGTCTTTCAGTGGACAGAAGTATTCAGTTTACCCAACGATAACCACTGACTACCTTTAAAGACCTATCAGAGTCACAAATGAGAAATAGATCTACACTCTAACAAACAAATTTAATGAAATTTAATTCCTCTTGGTGCCAGGAGAGGAAGGAGAAGAGATAGGAGGCTCTATTTCCATAGATACCTCTACATATTTTCCTTGTAAATAAACACTCTAACGATTTTCCTGTCTCAGTCACTTTCATATTCAAGTTAACAGCATCAGTAAAAACTTCATCGTTCGCTATAAACGATTCTGTCTGTTAACGGTTGAAAATAATTCACATTCCGTGCATCCCTGAAAACTGGGATATATAGCTGTGCATGTTAAACCAGTGGTGAGGAATCTAGGTGTACTTTCAGTACATTTTAGATTCTGACTAAAGCACATGTTGACATTACTCATTCTGCCTTTTTTCAGCTTGAGGGATGATATATTAATCAGCATGATGCTAAGAACCTGACACAGGCTTTGGTTTTCTCACGAATTCACTACTGTAACTCACCGTTCACTGGCCTGCCACAAACATGATAGATAAACTGCAGCTTGTCCAGGATGCTGCAGTCAAAGCACAAACAGCAACGCGTAAGAGAGAACACATTTCCAATTTCTTTTAGGAGCTTAAAATATATATTTATCATAATATCACAAATGGGAACATTCTAGAATAACACACATACAGACGCATTCCTGAAATCACTGCAGGCTGAGTGAGAAACAGGGTCTGGGAGGCGGTGTCTGTGTGTCTGCCCAGCTGCCATGTTTGTACGTGTGTACGATACAGTAATCTAGTATGTGTATGATACAGTAACTGAGATCTGTAGAGACACGTACATCTGAGTGGACCTGCTCCTACAGAGCTCCATGTCCGGAATGAGGAGGTGAAGCTGAGAGAGCTCCAGTCCGAGGTTCAAGGTACAGAGACAGCAGAAGAGCTAAAGTAACGGTCTGCTGTTGGGACTGAGGCGGGTTTGTACCCGCCCAGCGGAGAGAACTACTTTAGTTTCACTTTGCAGCAGCGCTGGATGGCGTAGATCGTTCAGGGCGGTCAGGATGTCGGTTTCAGGTACTAAACGGCCTGTTTGGCTTTCCGTTACTCCTCTTACTCCTTCTTCTCCTCCAGTGTCTGATTACAGGCGTGTGAGGAGCTGGACAGGCTTCTTTAAAGGCGCGCTGCGTGAGTGTGCTGATCGGTTACGTGCGCAAAAGCGGGATGGTACTTCAGGTCAGAGTTTTGAGTGCTAGTTTAGTTTATTCCCACCATTTTAATCAGAACCAGCAACAAAAGAAGCAGAATGTGGAGACAGTGTGGAGGTGGTACAGTGGAGCAGGGAAAACTTCTATCTATCAGTTAACTTACTTCACAGCTGTGCGTGTGTTTGTGTGCGCGCGCGTGTATGAGAGAGAGAGAGAGAGAGAGAGAGAGAGAGAGAGAGAGAGAGAGAGAGAGAGAGAGAGAGAGAGACACTTCTTTCTGCTTAAACTGTGGACATAAAGCTGAGGAGGATGTGTCTCTGTGTCTCTGGGCTCAGAGTTACTCTGGCTCTACTGAAATATCGTTGGACTGACTAACTGCTCCACACTGGTAATCATTTATCTAACAGTCACAACAGACAGTAATGTCGCAGTGTACCACCCCATCCCCCCGTCCCCCCGTCCGTCTCTTTACACACCCAGAAAGGAAATTCAGAAGCTCCTATTTTATTATATACAGCACTAGTCAAAAGTTCA